>JAJEKV010000072.1:4140406-4367534 GCA_021234155.1 Isoetes taiwanensis
TGTATTGAGAGAGAGGATTTTGCTTGATCTAGCTATGGAGATGATGATTCTTTATGTTGTGCATTGCCTTGATCTGATAGATTGAGCTTGGATTGTTGGGTTTTTCATCCTTCTTGCAAGGTTAGAGTTCAGGCTCTAACAATTTGGCGACCACGGCGGGACCACTAAGAAGCATCTATCCAAATTTCAAAGCCCATGGGAAGGCCCATTTCTGATTCAAGTGGGGCTTTCTACTTGATGACTCCAGAAGGGAAATTGTTGCCTAATCCCAGAAATGGCAAGAATCTCAGGCCTTATTTTGAAAGAGAAGTGCTTTTCTAAGGGATTCAGATTTGGCATAGCTCCAATTACAGAGAATTTGGGGAGAACTTTTGGGTTACAGCAGGCCATTTTTTCTGTAAAAACAGATGGTGACAGTTCCATAATACACAATCTATCCTACATCAAAAGATGTGTTTCGGCGATATGAATCCAACGAGCTATGGTGCAGGTCAAATGGAGATTTCGAACTCAAGATATCTCACTTTCAAAGTTTGCCATAGTTACAGAGGCTCTGTTTCGTCACTGTCATTTGGGACCCATTTGTTTTGTATCAGTTACTTGGATTTGAGGAGGGTAATTTTCTTTCTAAACATACATGTAAATGTGTCATTTGGGGACATGTCCCAAGGACTATATTAGTATGTTTTGTTGTGGGTTCTCTGCCACGGAGTGGCACATTTTCCCACTGTGGTCGCCACTGTTGGGGTGGTCACCACTCACCACACTCGTCACCACTCACCACTCACCACACTCGTCACCACTCACCACACTCACCACACTCACCACACTCACCACTATTGAGGTGGTATAGGATATTATATACCGTATATGGAGTGATATATGCACATGCACGCGTGCAGGATATTTGCACGTATGCATTGTGGTGTGGAGGGGGTATTATCATCACTGTGTTATCAGAGCAGAGAGAGAAGAACAGAGAGACGGTGTATTGAGAGAGAGGATTTTGCTTGATCTAGCTATGGAGATGATGATTCTTTGTGTTGTGCATTGCCTTGATCTGATAGATTGAGCTTGGATTGTTGGGTTTTTCATCCTTCTTGCAAGGTTAGAGTTCAGGCTCTAACATACCTCAACGTAGGAGATGTAGGATAACATAGCAGATTTCACTAGAAACGTGTGCCCGGCGATGCCGGGCATTAGTCGTGGATGTATGAGGGCATTTATGTGCGTTAGTTGTGGTTGTGTCGTGAATGTGCACAATGCATCGAAGGCAATATATGTGTAGGTGGAAATAGACACATATAGATACTGAACAAACTTTACCTTCTAAAGTGTACACATAATATGAAGTTCAAACAAAATGTTCAACAAATATACTCGGTTAGACGCATAAATACAAAATATTTTTAGTGCAAAATGAGGTTATGTCCGGCCGGTCTCCGGTGGATCCACATCACGAAGAACCTCCCCCAAAGAAGTCTAGGAACGTCCGTCGGCTCGATGTGAAGCTCGATTCATGGCCAAATAGGTATAGAAGCTCCTCCCGTCGTGCCTATGGTGGCGAACATGAACGTGTAAATATGCTCTGATACCATGTCCCACACGCGCGACTCAGGTCTACCAACAACAATGTTATGCTTTGTTAGGAACTCAGGAAGCTCGTAATCACCAACTGCGTCATGTGGAATCGATGCCCAAGCCTTGAACCGTCTCCCATCACAAACACCAATGTGTGTGATGCCTCTGGCGATGAAAGCAAGTTCCCCTGCATGTATACTTGGAGGGGAACTTTTTTGACTCCAACAGAGCAACACGCCAGCGTGTGTTATCAACTATCGCATAACTCCCTACAATAATAAGATATCATTTCAGAAAAAGATAGGAGACATGCATTGATGAACTCCTTAATTAAGATGATAGAATATCCTATTAAGAAGCATATAAGCAATTGTTATTGTTGGAACTAACAAATCTTACACTCACCATCCCTACGATGTACATGAACTACCGCCCTTGGCTTAGGATTTCCAAGTTCCCGAGGTACAAAAGGTGTGTAGGGCTTCATGATCTGCACACATTCAGAAGATCAAAAAACATCCAAGAAGCATGAGAACCTTTGAAAAAAAACACATATACATGCAATATACATCACAACGTTAGTCGAGGACATGACACTTACCTGGATCACAAAGCATCCGTGTAAACCACGTTCCTTGTGAACCTTGAGACTGTATTGGCGTCTTCTTGAGGCATGGATGGTGGGTCTTTGATAGCAACCCTAATTCCTTGTCGATTTTGTACCCTTGAGAATGCCACATACAATTGTCCATGCGTAAAGACAGGCTTTGGAAGATATATCCCCACCTTATGCATTGTCTGGCCCTGGGACTTGTTTATGGTCATGGCAAAGGCCGCCCGCAAAGGGAATTGCACCCTTTCAAACTGAAATGGCAAACCTGAATCGGTAGGCACAATTGGAATGCGCGATAGGATCACAGTATCACCAACGTGTGTCCCAGTTACTATCTCTGCCTCAATGACACGTCTTCCCAGCTTTCGTATAATCAATCGTGTTCCATTGCACAGGCCCTTCTTGAACGATGTAGACCTCAACAACATTACAATCATTCCCACCTTTAGGTTTAGCTCGTGGGGCGGTACACCACTTGGAGTTTGTGCATTAAGAAACTCAATGGGATATAGACCTGCTTGCTGGCCATCTGTGTCTATGATTCGATCAGCACTAAAGTAATCTGTCGTCTCTCCAGGGATGAGAGACGCCACCTTCTTATTGATCTCATCGACAAAATGGTTCAAAGGCGATAGTATAGCACGATGTGTCCAGAAAATCACTTCTTTCCAGTTCTGTCGGATATCAGGAAATATGTCCTGAATTAAATCATCCACATCATCTGAGCCAAGGCATATATCCTGTGGCAGATGCACCATATCAACACCCTTCTCCGGAAAGGTTGGTTCTCGGCCATCTCCTATACTTAGTAAGTAGTCAGCAAATGCTTGTTGTTCAAGCGCATCTAAGCCCAATGCATTCATGATGTGCATGTTGATTGTCAGTTTATATTCTCTCACACTATCCCAGATATACAAACGCTTTAGAGAAGCTTCTACAATTTGTGCGCGCAAACCTTTAGGAACCACGGGTAGTATTTGTCGGAAATCCCCTCCCAATAGTATTGGAATCCCACCAAACGGGGTCTGCTCATTGCCCATGACATCTCTCAATGTTCTATCCACTGCCTCAAATATCAATTTGTGCATCATTGGTGCCTCATCCCATACAATCAACCGACATGCTCGAATGAGTCTTGCCAATTCTGACTGCCTTGGAATGTTGCAAGTAGATGCTTCGTGTGCCCCTATGGGTATCTTGAAACGCGAATGGGCCGTTCGACCACCTTGTGTGCCTGGCGTTGCCGGGCTAATGTCCTGGCATGTGTTTTCACTTGGCATTTAACGTCCATATACAGTACATGTAGATATTGGCAAGAACATTATTTGCTTTTGTAATTATTTTCCTTATTGAAATTGTCTAATTACAGTATCATCAATATATTAACTTTGAGTTTATGGATTTCAGTTGAGAAAACAATGCTCAAAACACAAAATAAAACTTATAGTCAAAATTTGAAAAGAATCCAAAACTTATGCTCAAAATGACACTCTTAGAAGTCTGAGAGGAGAGTGTTTGCGAAAACAATGGATAGGCCCTAAAAATCATGGTTGACAGCAAGAAAAAGCACCAAGACCTCAAAAATCGATGTGAACGCCCGCAGTTATGTGCAATGTCGGACGTTGTTAGCAACAACAAAGGTTGATGTGTGCCAAAGCATGATGTCATTTGCCATACTTATTTTTGTTGTTGAAGTTATCTTGGACATTATCATGGAAAAGCGTGTGCTTGGCGTTGTTGGGCAGAAGTGAAATTGGATATTTATTGGGTCTTTGATGTCAGACTCGTGGCTCGAAACTGCTATCTTTGTGAAACTATGTGCATCCAATGTGGTTTCAACATAAAACATGGCTTTATGATTATGTTTATCATCCCTTTTCTCTTAGGAGGTTTAGCAATTGTTTAGAGTAATTAAGTGATGCTGGACATATAGGTGTGTCGTTAGAGATGCATATGGGATTGGAAGCAGTATTTTCATGACATATGCATCTTTTATGTTTGAGTATGCATGTTATTGTGATTTCATTGTGCAAAATAAAAATGTTGCCTTGTTCCACATGAAATTTAAAAAATTGACATGAGAAAAAATAGGTTTCTCATTGGCATAACAAAATTTATGTTTCTCTCTAGGACTTACAAAACATAATGTTATAGCATAAAGGATGGTGAAATTTTTGTAAGACCAAGTGCAAACATATGAGGCAAGTCTCTAACAATCTCTTGTGAACAATTACAGTCTCAACTATGATGTTTGCTCGACATTTTCCATTGCAATAAAGTTTGATGTATCAATTTTTATTTGATATTCTTCTCCGACATGAGAATGCAACGTTTTTGTAAGGAATCCTTGGCAAAGATGCAATTTCTGGCCTATTTATCTATTAATTAAGTGTTTCTTATATGTTTCTCACAACAAAAGTGCCTTACATTGTTCTGAATCTTAGTCAAGCAAAAGTGCCTTACATTGTTGTGAATCTCTCACGTATGCACTTAGTGTTAAATCATTTGGCTTTCAGAATCTTTTATAATAGCTTTGCTTCTAAAGAATACTGAAGTTGTCCTGCAAAGTGAGTTGTTTAATACTATAGGATGCAACTCAATAGTTTGGGAAGCAATTTTAGAACTTTCAGGGTTCTAGATGTTTTAGAGCTTTTCGAATAATTATTTGATAAAATGTATTTATTCAGTGGTAGCATTATTGGTGCATTTTCTAGAAGCAAATGTAGCTTTCCTAATAGTGATAATTACTTTTATGTCGTGACAAATCAAGGACATCGGTTGTTTGGTATATTTGAACTGGCTACTTATCATACGTGTTGCCTAACTTAATGCGCATAGCAATTTTACTACCAACGATCAGCACTTATAATATGTAGAAGCTAGAAGCCAAAGGGCTCGTTGTTCTTTTGAGAAACATGTAAAAACACATTCATGAAAATGGGCTTCCACACCTTACATAATGTAATAGCAAAAAACTTCCATGTTAGATACCTTATGTCACAAATCACAAAATTGCAATAAGTAATTTAAATGTTTTCCATGATCAAGATGGAGATGTGGAGTAGACAGCATAAATAAACGGGTTTAATGTGAACATTTTTGCATACATGCCATGATCTAGACACTTGAATATGTCTTTAAGCCTTATGGAAGTTTGTGACCATCCATTGTAGTTGGGATATACGTTCAAATTCCATTTAAACGAAGGTCCAGCCTGGTTAGCACAAAAATATTATTCCTGATGTGCAAAAATAGAAGAATATGTTCTATCTTTTACCTGAAATCTATTTTTTTCTTTGTTACAGCATTTTTAAAACTGCAAAAAAGGTCAGTACAAATCAAGCTTCAATGCTGGCACTATTAGGTAGAACAAATATAGATTCAACAATTGTATCCGACAATAAGCAACCACCAACCCATGTTGAATGCGACAGTTATGCACAACAACAAGCTCATGCAAGATTATATCCACAATGCACATCACCATAGGCACTGGGACATCCGCATGTGTTTGATTCAACTTTTAGAAGCATTATAGATGACCAATGCATCGTGGCATCGTAATACAATAAATATTTTATAATATGCTTCTCTCTTTTAAAATAAGCCGGATATGGTGTGATATCATACAACTATAATGTCAAACATCTATGCTAGATGTCCAAACACCCTATACTTAGGTGAAGTTAAGAAATAAAGTTGGCATATAATAGCTTCGCAAAATGTCATAGATAACCCAAGATATTTAATTGGATAATGTGAGGCCTTATTTTAGTAAAGCTCATGAGTAGAGTGTTCACACAATTTTTGACAAAAAAAAATACACTTTGACGTTCAAACAAGTGCAAAGAATAGCAAATAGCCACTATTACAACACATGCAAATCCGCAAACTTCTAATTAACATGGTTGATACAAAGGATATTAACTATCATCTAGACATATATAAATTAAGAGTTCAATTTTTTTTATTTATGTTCACCCATCACATTTTTCTGGGCTGCAATCTAAGTTTATGTTTGGATGCCATGTGTTTTTGAAACAAATCTAAATGGACGTCTGGCAGTGACAAGCTACAAGGTACGACGATGGAAGTGGCAAGCTATCACCGCATCTCTCAGAAGGCAATCTTCTCTCAGAAAGCAATGGACCGTTCGGCTTACACGCCTCTGGCGTGGCTTCTTCTTCTATGGTTTTTTGCTTCTATGGAGCTTCTGACCAAGAAGAAGCAAGATCTCCCTTGGCACTCTACCGCCATACACAAGCCGAGCTGAGATGTAGGCATAGCTTCATGTTCGTGAAGAGGACTCTTCCCGATTTCCCCAAGACATTTCAGATTTCTATCATAAAAGCCCGACCTTGGATTCTTCCCCTTTCTCTATGACCTTTCGAATTCTTCCATAAAACCGAAGTTAATATTTGTTAGTCCCGTGCCTCTCGGTACAGACTATTCATGCATACAACGGACCAGGTCAAGCTCAAGGATCCTCGGTCACCACGGGTCAGCCATCAAAGGCTCATGAGAAGACCAAGCGCCAGACCACGCAGTCAAAGCCTCGTGGCCGGAAATCAACAAGAGGCGCCGCTGTACAAGTGACGGCCCGTCCACCGCCTCGCTGCCGGCGGATTCTAGGCACTTCAAGAGGCACCGCCAACATTCCTCAAAATCGGGCCTCCTTCCTGAGTCGGCACCGAGATCGACCGAGTGTCTATATTGGGCCCAAGGCCATTGTACTATATATATGAGTAGAGCTAGCACATGAGTTTTAGATGAGTTTTGAGTCTTGTCTCCTTCAGCCTTCTCTCTATTAAGAGAGCTCATGTATGTTCATCATTGATATCAAGGAAGCTTATCATTTTTCTCTCATTTGTTCTCGTTTTCTTCTTTTTCTTCTCTTCTTGCAAATCCCGCGTGACATAGTCCCCGGACTCTCTTAGATCCACGGGTCCTCACAGAGGGTGTCTTCCAAGTTCCCGAACCGGACCCCAAACACACGCCGCCGGCTGCCGTCCGATTCCATCTTACTTTCTTCGTCGCCATAAGTCGTCCGTAATTTCACGCCAGAAGAACTCCTTTCTCGACGACATCTCGCTTGGGCGCCATCGGCGTCGGAACCGGCTCATACATGTATGGATCTGCTTATGACATAGAGGGAGGCCATCTTCGGTCTAGGGCTCGGTCGGCGCCACCCACCCCCTCGTGTCTGTCGTCGGTTCAGCCCCAAAGCGTGCAAACATTGCTCACAACCTCGGGTCCCTCATCACTGTCGAGAGCCTTATCGGGCTCAACCTTCTCAACCGTGCTTTCATACCCCCGGAACATGCCTACATCCATCATTCTTCAGGCCATAATGCCTCTTCCTTCACAACCATCATCTCCCCCGTGGGCACGGCTATCCACACGCGTCTCCTTTTTGCCTACCGGGAATATCCTTTCCCTCACGTTTCCCACTTTGCCCTTCACGGTTTAACCTTACGGATCTCAAAACCAATGCTCCAGCTACTTCAGGTTTCTCAACTACGCAGTCACCCTTCATCGGGGTCCTTCGGGCACCATGCCACATCCAACTCAACCTCAATATCCTCACTATATTGTTCCCGTCCAAACCAAAGACTTTCACATCTACCTTTCGGACTCTGAACCGGCTTATCCCACCTTTGGCAACACGAAGGCAAACCGTTAGACCAAAGTGCTCGGCCCCACATGGAAGAATTTGAGGCTCTAGTCGTCCCTAAATGGTCATGCGCAACCTCAACCGAAATTCCACATCTTTTTCCACCACCTGGCGTGGCTCTCCTCATCAATGGTTCATGTCCAACAAAAGCCATTGGAAACAAGACTGGTCCGAAATGAGAACTGCGCTCGTCTTCATTATGGGACCCGCGGATGATGATCAACTTCATCTCAAGCAACTCAATGAACTTCAACAAGAGCCCACTCTGAGTTCCGCCTGGATTTTGGATCGACTTCACATTCTCGCTAAGTAAGCTCAAGGAATACCCCACACGCGAGCCGATTTTGGTCTCTTTCTCCAAGGACTTCCTCCAAATATTCGACTCATGATCGAATACCAAGGTCCCAAGACTTTGGAGTGGCTATCGACCTTGTCAATCACTCGGTCAATGTTTCCTCCCCGCTGGCTCTTCAAGAGCTCCCGCTCATTCCACCCGCCATGGTTCCAAAAACGGTTCAAAATTGACCAACACGCTAATCCACAAATAGCAGTCAAATCTGGTGCCATATTTGCAAATACCAAGGCCATTTGGCAAATGAGTGCAACTCCACCAATGGCCCGCCTCATTGCAAGCGATGCAACATGTGCAATCATGCCACGGAAGAGTGCACTCGCACTCATCCCACACACGTTCGCAACAAAATGGTTTATCAAGTGCAAACCACACCTCGGCAACAATCGCTTATCGCACCCACTTCAAAGGGCAAACCCACTCAACTCTATCAGCAGAAGGGAGCAACCACGGGGATCCAACCCCACGCCCTCCTTTTGATCCTTCTAAAGCTCGGTGTTATCACTGCCAAGAATGGGGTCATACCACCACTACGTGTCCTCAACTTCCACAAGTTCAGTGCGACTTCACAACAAATCAGACCACATCGGTCCGCCTCACGGCTTACCAACTCGATTGCTAATGGCAAACAAGGCCCAAGACCCGTTCTTAAGAAGCTACCAAGAGCGCCAAGCAATCACACTATCAACCAGCTCCGGCAAAATCAACCTCACCGGATCAACAAGCACAAGAGAAAATTTTTTCGTGCACTTAATCCTCCAGTCCGGCCAAAATTGGGTTGGTTTAGTTTCACCAGGATCAAGGCATCACGCCCCTTGACCATTATTCCTAATGGCACGAACCCGCCTTTGCTGCGGTTGACACCATTCCTCATGAGGACGAAAAAAAGGTTCACTTTGCACTGATGGAGAAGCTCGTGCCACATGTCATGCCAAAAGTTCGCCAAAGCATTTTGAACCTCATGCAGCCGCGGAAGGCCGCACATTGGCAAATGTTCATGCCACCACCAGAGCTCAACAAAGACAAGATACACCTTCCACATCTCAACCTCCACGCTCTCAGACGTATCCCAATATTGCTGCCGAGGTTGACTTACTCAAAAGTTGCTGCTTCACTACCACGCACTCCAGCACCAGTGGAACCAGCAGATCCTTTTTCTCATGTGCCTCTAGAACTCCAAGAGGAGCTAGCCAAGATCAAAATTCCTTTAAGCAGCAACCATTTTGAAACTCGGTCCCCCGCTCTCAGGACCGCTTACCACTCCCAATCTGCTTTAGTTGGGGTCGTAATTACCTCTACACCCACGGTACATGCCACGGTGGGTAATCGCCAAGTCAACCATGTTCAAATAGATGGAGGTAGTGCGGTCAATCTCATCACGGATAAATTCCGCAAAACAAATGGGCATCACACAACTCTTTCGCCCCCCCATATGACATCAAATTGGCTAATGGCCATATCACGCCGACTAAGGCGCCACACCTCTTCTTCACATCAACATCGGTGATCTCCGGCTTCCCATGGAATTTGAGTTTGGAAAGCCGGTGAAGATCCGGTGACTATGAAATGTTGGTCTGCCGGACCTTTTCTCCGCCAGGCAAGAGTATCCATTACCGGGCCCGCAGACCCGATTAGTCATCACCGATGGTCATCTCAATGCCACCATGGACTTGCAAACAAAGCGGGGATCATTTCTTGTTGACAATGCGGAACCCTCTCTCTCGCATAACCGATTCCGAAGAAGCTCGGAATATTTATCAAGTTCGCTCCACCTCGCGAAATCGCCTCGTCATCCCACCCGAATATGCCGATCCTTGGGAGAAATGACTCTGATCGTGACCCGTCAGGTCGCTGCTTGACCCCTACCGCTCCTTGCAATCCGAATCCAACGTTGATCACTTTTCGGATCTTTGAACCTCCCCGCAACTCCTGTTCTTTGACACGCCGCCAGAAGCAACCTCTGCTGGATGAAACCGAAAGCAACCCCTCTTTTTCACCACGCAGTGCCACGCGATCCTTATTATGCTCCAACCTCCGCACACATTGTCCGGGATACTCGAAGTAATACCCCATATCCGGACTCGTAAGTCGAGATTGTGGACGCGCCGGCAACAATCAACCCGGCCCGCATTGCTGCAAATCTTCCTAACCTTATCGTCACAAAAGCCAAGCCGCTCAAAAATTCAAACACATTTTCACCGAGTTACAAAGATCTTCTGGGAATCAACAAAAGCTTGGGGAACTCACCATTCCTACCAAATCGATGCACGACCCGTAGCAACGACGATACCGGCTCAACCCTAATTACCGTGGATCGCCAAGGCGGAAATTGACAAACTCCTTCTTTGCAGTTTGATCTATGAGGTCAAACATTCTCAATGGGTGAGCCCCATCGCCATTGCCCTTAAACACAATGGTAAGATCCGGCTGCGTGTGGACTATCTGGAAACTCAATCAAAGGGCCCGCGAGCGTGATCATTTTCCACTTCCCTTCACGCACTGTGTTACGAAGAGGTGGCCGGACATGAGATGTACTCCTTCATGGATGGTTTTTTCGCTACAATCGGATCTCAATCAAAGAATCTGATCAACTCAAGACCACTTTCACCACCCCTGCGGGGCACTTTTGCCTACAAGGTGGTTCCTTTTGGATTATCAAACTCTCCATCAACGCTTTCAACGCATCATGCTCTCGCCATGATTTCATGAAGGAAAATCCCTTCTTGCAAATTTTTCAAGATGACTTCTCGCCTCTGAGCCCATGGCTGACCATTTGGATAAATTGGAACTCGTCTTCCGTAAATGTGATGAGTCCCAAGATTAGTCTCAATCCCGAAAATGCACCTTTAAGCGTCCACCTCGTGTTCCGTTAGGCCATGTTGTCGCCAAAGCGTGTATCACCACGCATCCCGCCAAAATCGGTTGTGTGCTCAAGGCTCAAGCACCGCCCAATATCAAGGAGACACGCTCTTTCCCGGGTAAGGTCAATTATTACTCCACCTTCATACACGGACTAGCAGCCATTGCGCATCCCATTCATAAACTCACGGGTGACGAATCTACACGGGCTTGAATTCCCAAAGATAATGCCGCTTCCAACAAATGAAGCTTTTGCTTACTCGAACACCGGTTCTTGTTCCTCCTCAATGGGACAAGCCCTTTCACGCTCATGTCGATGTCTCCGGCGTTTGCTATTGAGCTGTTCTTTCTCAAGAATATGATCGACATCGACAAACCAAAATCGCCACGCCAAATAGAAAACTCAATTCTGGCTGAAGAACTATTCTCGCCACGGCAGCGTGAAGCTTTGGGTCTCATTTTCTCGTGTCCAACGCTTCCGCCATTACCTTTTGGGCAGTCAAATCAAGTTCTTTGTGGACCACCAAGCACTCCTCTATTTGATCAACAAGTCCACGCCATCGGGCCGCATTGCTTCGTTGGGTCCTTCTTCTCCAAGAATTTGCTCCTTTTGAAATCGTTCATAAGGTCGGCAAATCTCATGTCGTTCGGATTATCTTTCACGCATCCACACGGATGATCCCTCAACCGAGTCTCGGGCGCCTTTCCCGATGCTCGCCTCTTTTGGTCACGGCAACACCACATTGGTTCCATGATTTTCAGCGAAGACCTCCTCACGGGTGCCCTTCCACCGCATTTATGACGACGGCTTCTCTCGCCAAGCGGCAATCCTGCCGCCATCAATTTCTCCGAGGTCCGCGGACTACACCATGGTTGCGAGGACATCTCTACAAAAGGTAAGGACACCATCCTTCGACGCTGTGTTCTACCTCATGAAGTTCCGTGATATTGTTCGAGAAGCTCATCAAGGGCTAGGTGGTGGTCATTTTCATGGTGACACCACGGCACGCAAAAAATCCTTCTCGCTGGGTATTATTGGCCCAGCGCTTCAAAGATGCTCACGCCCCACGCCAAGACGCGCAGACGCTTTGCCGGGCCGGGGACGCCCCACCGCCCGTGGACGCTCTTCCCTTGACGCCGGCCGCCACGCCACTTCCTTCAAAGAAATGGGGAATGGACTTTTGTGGGACCTATAGATCCTTCCCCTACGCACACCCGCGTCTGCTACATTCTCGGTTCTCACCGACCACGCTACCAAATGGGCGGAAGCTTGTGCACTTCCGCACAACACCGCAAAGAAGCACGCCTAGGGTCCTCTATCAACAAATTATCACGCCGATTCTGCTGCCGCCTCTACCTGAAGCTGGTCGACCATCACCGTGGTGTTCATTTCATCAATCATACTATCAAGGAGCCGACGGATTATCTCCCCACATCATCACAAGAGCACACCTTACTATCCTCAAGGTAATGGTTTGGCGCGAAAGCACCAACAAAACTCGTCACCATTCTCAAGAAAATTTGTGACGCTTCCGCACGTGATTGGCGCACAAAACTTCCTATCGTTTCTTGGGCCTACAATACTTGTTTCAAGATTGCTACGGTCACACTCCTTTTAAATTGGTTTATGGTCGAAGCTCTCATGCCGCTTTGCATACATCCTTCCAACACTCCGCTTTCAACCGGCTATCGCTCATAATCCACCGCCCGCACTCAAAGAACGGGTCTATCAATTAGAACAGTTGGATGAACTTCAAGGGATGCTTATATTCGTGTTCTTCATGGACAACAGCTGCAAAAATCTTTACATGACAAACGTCCCGAAGACAAAACATTCAAAGAAGGCGATTTGGTTCTTCTTTATGATTCCGTGTACAAAAATTTTCCCGTAAACTCAAGTTTCGCTGGCTTGGCCCTTATCAAATTGTTCAAGTGGTTAGACCAAGCGCTTTTCCAACCGGCAGAGTTAGATGGCACTCCATTACCTACATTGGTTAATGGCTTTCGTCTCAAAACATTTCATCACCACGTAAACATCAACAAAAGCGATCACATTCAAGAAGCCAACACCACGAAAGTGACTAGAAAGGCGGTATATTATATTATAGTGGAATTTTTTTTGACAAAATGTGGGCACGACCGGCTATTTCATATGGGCACCTATATATACAAAAAACGGCTCGAGCCCTATCTACTAAGTCCTAAGAGGAAAACCCTCTACTCGGTTCTGAAAGCGTAGGTGATGCGAGAGAGATGGTAGAGGTTCTCTCCGGATCCCAAATAAGGTGCGGAACCACCTCCATCCCGTTGGTCTTGGTCGGGATGTTCAGCCATCCCAAGACACCAGCCGCCCATTCGAATGCCACCGGTTGTGGCAGCCAGAAGGTCCGTACAATTCATCTTAGGGGTAATCCACTCCCCGACAAGTGGGCATAAATCAAATCCTCGTTCAAACCAAAAGAAGGCCATATCGAGCCATCCCAGGATGCCTTCGTTACTCGGTTCGCCTTATATAGCCAATCGAGAACTCCTTTGTCGACGTGGACCAATCACACAAATCGCCAACGTGTTTTGCAATGCAAAGTTTTGTTTCTAAAATGAGAATCTTTTCTCCCGCCGCATATCTAGCCATGGTACCTTTCTCCACATTCCTTTAATGATATCCCACTTCGAGTTGCCTCGCATTGAATGCAATTCCTTCTTTTCACGCCCGTCGAACATTAATGTGTGTCCTTTGCCCACCTCACCTCCGATCCTTCTTTCAAGTCTCATCCTCACCGTTCATTGCTTCTCCCTTACGTTTTTGGGACTTAGCCAAATTTTTGCCTCTCAATACACTTCTTGGCATCTTTTGACACTGCACCATCAACGGTTCCAAGTTAAGCCCTCTTCATACCTCTTAAGCCTCCTCCGGTTGTGGTGCCTAAAAAAAAAACTTTTCGTTCTTCATACGAAATTGTCCCTCCGTGCTTTCGACTTTTCGTCCTCCGCCTTTGAATCACTCTTCGTTTTGCGAATGCGTTACCATGGCTGCCCAAGATTTTCTACACTTCAAACTCTTTTCTCCCAAGGATCCGGCTCTTTTTGCATCTGTATCCTTCTTGACGCTTCACTTTCCGTGGAAGCCCTTGTTGGCCCAAATAAAGAAGTCGCCGAACGACACAAAGCTTTTACGAATTCTCTCAAATGGAACTTCCGGCTCAAATCGACCCGATTGGCCTTGCAGTTCATCGCCAATATCGTTAACGACCCCTTAAGGCTACACCATCGTGGTCGATGGCATCACCATTTCACACGACTCAACATTTGATTTCTGAGGTATTTCATATTCCCCTTGCACACCCCTTGTTTATCATGGTCCGCCATACGTAGATCTCGATGTCACGGGTTTGGTGCACCGCTATCATGCCAATGTCCATCGCCCCGACCAATATCGACAAGCCTCCACGAAACCTTTGTTAAATTTACGTGGCGCTAAGTTCCTTGGGTATTCTATCAAGAACACCCATATCAATAAGCCTTTCTATAACCTGGTCCTCACTGCTACACACTCCAACCACCACATAGATTGGCCCCAAATGATGTTCTATCGTCTTCTCCAGAAATGGACCGCCGGTGCCACTTCCATTTCTGAAGTTTACGTAGGAGGCCACTTTCAAGCCCTCATCCCGTCATTACTTCCTCCCCACACCACAAAATTCTCATAATTCCACTCGGCCAGCTCCTTCCAATAACTCACCAAGCCGGGCACTTCACGCCTCGCCTTCCCCTCGGGTCATGTCCAAAGTCCGCACACCCATGTCCTTTGTCTCCTCCTCCGCTACACCATCCGGTTCACACCATTTTTCCCAAACATCACAAACCGTGCAAATGTAGGGCTCCACCACCACAACACCCTCGCCGGTTGTTGTATCAAGACGGCCAGGATGCTCAAAGTACGCCGCTCTCAAGTTACAAGAATCCCAAGGCGCTCTTATGGCGGGGTTCAACGCACTAGAGGCCTCGTCGATGCAAGACACCAGACCTTCTGCCGCCATCGCCTAAGTTGTAACTTTGAGGCCAAACTTCAAGACAAGCACGGCTCTCTTCAGTGCTCATGCAGATCTCAAAAAGTGCACAAAATCAAGTCAGCCAACTTGCGGATCAACAAGCTCGGCCCAATCGAAATTCAGAATTTATTGGAGCACAACAAGTCCAAAGTCAGCTCTCCCCGAAAGTACCAAGGACGCAGATATTGCTAAGCTCAACGCCTTGTAATCAAACTTTGTGAAAATTTCAGCATTCAAGTTCAAAACCTTTCAAAGACGGACGCTCAAGTTGCCTCCTTGACGCTCAGCTTTCATTACAGCACCTCTCAGCACCTCTCTTCAAGATCAGCTTACGAGGTGCGTAAACGTAAGATACCGGATGACGCCGGAGATTGCCGTATTGCCCTCAATACTCCGGAAATCCTCCTCCCGTGTCAACACTTCGAAACGGGTCCGCGACTGACCGGGCCAATTCTTTAGAAACGGGACAACCGGATACGCGATCTTGAACAACAGCCTATAGCAAGCTATTCACCTGCCGATGAGGCTCAAGCAAAACTTGACGGCCATACCGCCATTCTACCGTATGCCTTTTGACTTCCCCAGCCTTCCTCGCTATCACGATTATGTGGTTGTCACGCCACCTATTCCTCTCGGCGGCATGCGGCGCGAGATGGACTGTGGATATTCCCAGCGCCTTATTTTCTTCTGGATTTGGCGAAACTCTCCATTGAAGACAAAGGGTTGTGCCGTGCCCTTGTGGTCTTTGATCTCATACACCGTGCCGATCCAGACTTTATCACCTTCAGAGTGGTTCAGCCCATGGCTTACATATTTCATGATTTCTATCCGGGTGATATACAGAACACTTCGAAATGGGCCACGCCAGAATCTTTTCAGGGTGACCCCATCGTGTAATGGGTGCTTCAGGATAACAATCCATATCTTGCGGATCCTGCTTTCGGACCAAACTCTTCATCGGGGAGTACATGCCCGAGCTTGCCAATCATTTATCTCGCGCAAGCCGAAGCGCCGCTAAACGAATAAGGAAGTATCTAGGACATCCCGAGGATCTTCCCTATGCACAAATTTATATGCAGCACACCTCGCGGGATACAATCAATTCACGAGCTCGTTGGATAGCAAGATCGGCCCCCACGGGATGGGATAGCCCTCCCCAACTCTCAACTCTCTCTTGCTTCTCTTTGGGATCGTTGGTGTCAAGCTCTTGATCCGGATCTTGTCGATCAATTGGAAATCGCGGCAACCCACGCCCACGGGCATGGTTCCTTCTCCCTATGCTTCCCTGGGCGTACCTCCACGCCCCAGGTTCCTGACTTCTGATTGGCGCCTTCCTTTTTGGACCAAGGTCATGGATGGTCATGCTTTGGATGGACACCACCTCGGATCTCGACGGATCTCGGTGGGATCCACGCTTTGTTCGCCACACACATTGGGAAGAAGGTGCCACTGGATACCACCACCTAATTGGATCTACATTGCTAATGGCGTGGTTGGCAAACGGCGGCCGGATGCGCTTCATGGTCTTGACACCTTCTTGCGCGAATGCCACCACCTCACCGATCCTTGATCCATCTTCAAGCGTGTTTTTGTGCTGCCCTCAAATGCATTTTGCTAAGCTCCTTAAATCGGCCGTCCCATTTTTCATCGCCAATCCGAATGCCGATTAACCGGTGCCTTTGGCCTCCGATTTGTCTCCCTCGTGGAATGTCAAGACATTTCTTGAGGGCACGCCGCCTCTTCTTGAAGACATGGTACGCTCTCGCTTTCTTATTGATGCAGATCCGCCCTTGGCCAAAACACTCCTCCTGCTCTTCAAACACGCCGGATCTCATTAGCCATTACCATAATGGTGCGATCCTCTCACCCCGTGAGGATCACTTTTCGAACGGTGGCTTCCCCGGAAACACTTCCTCCCTTTCTTCACTCTCAGTGTCGCTTGGTGGAGGTTAGTCCCGGCGGCCTCCGGATACAGGGACTATTCATGCATACAACGGACCAGGTCAAGCTCAAGGATCCTCGATTCGCCCGCCGGGTCAGCCATCAAAGGCTCCCGAAAGACCAAGCAAAGACCACGCAGTCAAAGCCCGTGGTCGATCAACAAGAGGCGCCGCGGCTTCAGGACAAGCCTCGCCACCGCCGTCGGGCCAGTGATTCTAGGCACTTCAAGAGGCACCGCCAACATTCCTGCAAATCAGGCCTCCTTCCTGAAAGTCGGCACCGGTGATCGGTCGAGTGTCTATATTGGGCCCAAGGCCATTGTACTATATATATGAGTAGAGCTAGCACATGAGTTTTAGATGAGTTTTGAGTCTTGTCTCCTTTTCAGTCTTCTCTCTATGCGAGCTCATGTATGTTCATCATTGATATCAAGGAAGCTTATCATTTTTCTCTCATTTGTTCTGTTTTCTTCTTTTTCTTCTCTTCTTGCAAATCCCGGACATAGTCCCCTGACTCTCCCGTTAGATCCATCTGTCCTCACAGAGGGTCATCTTCGAGAGTTCCCGAACCCGCACCCCAAACAATATTTCTTCCATAAATTGCCTAGTATAATCGCTATTATGATTATGGCAGTCAGTGAGCCTGTATACATATCAAACAAACATGGGCGACTCAAAGAAAAACTATGTTACCTCCTGCTGAATCATCCAAACAGTGCAACTAGAAGGAATCTAAGAATCCCAAGAACCTGCATCTATACACCTAGGCAAGAAAAATCGAACGTATAAGAGCTAGGCAAAAAGTGCATGCAAAGCACATGGGCTCAAGCTTTGGCCTTCTATGCAAAAATCAGCCTCCCCGCAAAAAAACATGCCTTTTGTGCAAAAATCGGCCCCGAAAGCAAGAAAACATATCGGCTTGGTCGAGCTCTGCCGCTCGCCAGAACCGGCCGCGGGCAACCACCTTCTTGGACCGCTGGTAAAAGCAAGAGTGCCTATCCCATTCCTTCACGTTTCCAAGTTCTTGTTGCCAACAATAACTTCATTAACTTCTTTCCAAAACATCTGAGTGCCAGCAGTGTAATGAGTGCCCGAAGCAACAACCCAGATCACCCTGCTAAAAAAATTTGACCCATCCCCTCGCTCAAACTATCTCTACCCTATTTGGGTTAGAATTCATAGAAAATTGGAAACCCTTCCAAATTACCAACAAACCTAGAAGAGTTTCCATATTTGAAGCCCTGAAGCATTTCCACTAGGTTTTTTGGTGGAATGACATCCACCGCCATAAATCTAATTGATTTAATGCATGCGGCCCGATTCGATTCCAGAGCATGCAATCCGAAAGTATTTCCAGGTAAAGAATGATATGAAGGAAATGATATTTGCTAATCTTTAATCTTTAATCTTCAACCTCCCAACGATTCTGATATCACGGAAGTCCTTTTGATTCTCAAGCAAAGAAAATCTTGTTGAAAATCAGTAAGAGTGGATTGGGCGCTATAGATTAAGAAGGGAAGACTTTGTCTGGTGATGAAAACTTGAAGAATGTTAACTAAAGGAAGAGCTCTGATCGCTTACGCAAAAATAACAAAGTTTGATCACCCTAAATGACAAAATATCCATCGCCTATCTGCAGATAGGCATATTTGGAACCCTTTTGCTTGGGCTATTTTGGTCAATGTCAAATAGTGGTGTAAGGGCAATGGTCAGATTCTTATTAGATTGCACATCTTTTGCAAACAGAATGGACCAAATATCTTTCCATATTATTTTGTTTTTTTTGTAGGCCATGCCTTGGATATTACGAGTGCTATTCGATTTCTATAAGGTGCACCAAGAAGCTTGAAGACGCACCGAGATTCTCTTTTACAAATTGCCGCAGCAAGTAAAATCAGATTCTTATGCAAGATAAACTCTATTTTGTTCCCTGCAGGGCTACTGGTCGAATATGTAGACCTCGAGGTAAATGGACAATAACCCAAATCCCCTAAAGCCCGGACCCTAAAATGCCTTCGCTTCGGACCTAAAGCCCAGTATATGGGCACAAGTGATGCCTCAGTACAGACACTAGATACAGAATTACAGCCACAGAAGAAACATTGTGTTGAAGCAGAAGTGCAGACATTGGAAAGGGAACATGTTGAGGTGGGCGTACAGACATCTCCACAATCCCAAGGGGACCAGGAGTCGCAGATGATCGAAGCTAGCGACGAGCAAAATGCCTCAAGATCTTCTCGGTTACTAGGAGCCTGAACTTGCGTATTTATAGGGGTTGCAGAGGCAGAAGATGATGCCCTTTCTGATATGGATGCTGCTTCGCATTTTTTCATTGATGTCATGCATGTGAAGGCTGGTGGAGTTGTCTCCGCTACTAGGGTGGGAGCTGCAAGACTTGATCGCCCTCGCCATCGTTTGGTTCGGTTTCAAGACACTCTTAGCCGCTACATGTTCTCTTCAAAGATGGAAACCATCTCTCGAGGGACTAGTTTCTCAAGACAGAGGACCTCTCCCCTCTTCAATTGTGTAACCATAAGGAGGAGCTCTCAAGGTGAGGGCAGCCCAATTGCAAAAAGAAATGGGCAAAGGTGCTGGAGGCGCAAAGAATTATTCTAGATCAATGGCCTTCCAATCCTTGGACTGACTATCTCTAGATAATTTTAGAAGCATACATTTACCACTAGCATTAGCATTATCTTATCTTATTCTTGGTAGCCTTTTAATATTTGGTTATTGTGTTTGGTAATGGGGCCAAGTCCCCAGGCTGTTGCCCTTGCATATGCCGTCCCATAACACATTGGGTTCCCGTGGACGTAAAAATTCATCTTATTTTATCTTATCTTATTTTTTATATCGATAATTTTGGCTTTTGTTTGCAGGCCTGAATTTTATATCCAAGCAATGATCTTTAGAGCTTATACGAGCTTTTTACATGAACGTGCTGGCTTTGTAGATCCAGGACGTTTTGCAGATCCAGTTCTGCCCTTCTTATTTGCAAGAGAGTAGGCAAGCTCTCAGCAATTTTCTCATGTGAGGGGAGGAAAGCCCTCAAGCAAGTTACTCATGGGGATTTAGAAATGTTCATGTTGTTGTTTGATTGAATGGGCAAGTTACAACATTAAGATTGAGGTAAGCATGCCATTGTCAAATCATGAATATGAGCTTGGGCATCTCTATTGTTTTTCTTGCTTTCACATGCCTTTATTTTACAAAGAAATTTCTCACTATATTTATTTGGAAAGGTATGAACACTAGCTTCTTCAATCATTTGCCATGGCAAAGTGTTATGATCTACATCAACTTTTGGAGGACAACATCTGATCATCTGATCTTCTAAAGTCTCTCCAGAATATCCTCTTAAAGTATTCAGATAATTTATGATTGAGGGTGATGCTCAAAGCATGTGGAGATCCATTCACAAGCTCTTTGCCAAAACAAAAAATGATGGGCTCAAAGTAGAGGAAATTTAATAGTTGGATACACTTAGCATTGTGTTGCAAGATACAGAAATAGATAGTTGTCTTTCTATTTGCCCTCAGATTACTAGCGTAATTTTAGTGTATTAGTTACATGCAATGTCCATTTTTTCTCATTTTATATGGACAAGATGTCTAAGAACTACCAAACCAAGGGGTTTTTATTTTGACAAGCTGATAAAGCAAGAAGCCCATCTTCAAATCTATATGTGTTTTGTTTTGTGATCATCCCTTGCTTTTATTTAGATGCTAATGCTACAAAAAGAGCCGTAAAATGCTATCTTGGATGTAATGATCATTTTATTCTTATCTCTAGGTTCCAAGGTTTAGGGATGCATTAGAGAAGTTGCAATTAAACAACGCAACATTGATGGTCCGATAAGTTTGTAGTATGATTGTTAGGTATTCAGTTAAGAGCAGGGCATAACAAATGGGATCTAACATCGTATTGTATATGTTATTAGTTGTGGTAGATGCAGAGAAAAGCTGCAATCTTTAAGCTCTCCGACTTTTAAAGCTAGATGACTTGCTTTGTCTCTCGTGATTTAGAATTTGTCGCTAGGTCGTAATGTTTTATGTTAACAAAGGCATTGGTTCAAATCCACTACAAAGGAACACTCTCTTTGCTTTTTTCTAGTGATTGAGAAATACTATTGGATTGTAAGATGAATGCCAGCCTCGCCAAGCCTGCGCCCATTATGAACACATGCTGCAATAAGAGAAGTCCAAGTTAACACCTTATGCTCAATCTGTATATTTGAATTTACTTTTTCCACCATCTAAACGATGACATTTTACATAATATTCACATTTTACATGCACATTCCTTGTGAAAGTCATGTTTGTAACTTGACATTGTGCAATATGCACCAATAGATATAAAAATCTTATATATATAAGACAAGAAATTTATTGTGGCGCCCATGTTCTAACTTCCTTGTCCTTTCAAATTGACTTCCTTGTTTTTTGGGAAATCCTTCCTATTTTCCTCGTTTGGAAAAACCCTTCCTATTTTCCCATGGCAATCGAAAATAGGAAGGGTTTCCATATGAATTAAATTTTGAATTCTTGGTTGACGTGCATATTTATGAGCATGCCCCATTAATAAGCAACGCCCGTCCTGACAAGCGTGAATATTATAAATATTAAAAAAAAAAAGGGTGGAAACCCTTCCCATTTTCCGTGGAAACCCTTTCTGCTTTTAAAATGGAAAGTTTTCCCATTTTTCCATAGAAACCCTTCCTGTTTTCCATGGAAACCCTTCCTATTTTCCAAACTTAGAAATTCTATGGGGTTTCCATGGAAATTTGGAAGGGTTTCCATGGAAAATAGGAAGGGTTTCCATGGGGACAACCCAAATTGGGCTTAAAAAAAACATTCCTACCTTTTTTTATTCCGTTTTCAAACATACCCAAATTAGAAAACCTTTGACTTTTGCCTTTAAAAAAGTGTCGTACAATAAACCTCCCCAGTCCTCACATTTCGCATCGCATGCAAGGGTTACGATAGCCACTAACGGCAATGGAATAGATGATATCAACTTGCCTTCATTATTCTTCCAAATTGGCCCATTCAACATTCTATGTGGGTTTCCTATATGGGTTTTCCGGCCATGTTTGAACCAAACGTCACTTTGATATATGTAATGGTGCCTATAGAGGCACAAAACACAAGGCAATGGTGCGGACTCAACTCCTGCATGTTTTCATATTATCTATTAGCCTAACTACATGTGTTTAAACAAAAAGAAATGGTGCATAATGGTGCATGTTTTCATATTATTTATGAGCCTAACTACACATGTTTATAGACAAAAAGAAATGATCTAGAAGTTTGCTCCCTAACTAAAAATTTATCACGCTGGACGATATAGTAGATCTAATTAAACAAGTTACGAACGTTATAATAGATATGGCCGCTGCGATAAATTTCTTGTAATATTAAAAGTCACATTTCTTCTTCATTCAATCAAACCATATATAATGCATACACTTTGATTCTATTCTTCAAGATTCTTTGATGCTCCAAAGGCATGCATGACGCCAAGTGTCGAAAAATATTTTTGAGGAACATTTTTGTATTTTTCTAGTTAATATTTATTGAGGAGCAAACCACGCCCACGGACTCCACTTGCTTAACATTCCTTAAAAATTATCAAAGCACGACATGTGTGCACTTTGCATTTATTGCGGCCATTAATACACTCTAATAACTTGATGAGACATGTGTGCACTTTGCATTTATTGCGGCCATTAATACACTTTGCATTTACTGCGGCCATTATTCCGACGTCCCGCCATAGCCGCATTGTGGCTTGCCCCCTCAGATACAAAACTCCGGCGCCCATTGTAGTCCACAAGGCATTTTACAGGACCAATGCGCCATGCGAAATGATGAGACAACCCGCAGATCCACTTCCATTCCATGCCGATATGCTTCCTTCCTAGCACTTGGACGCCCAGATTCGCTGCAAAATGGAGAAAAATTTCTACTACGTAACCTGCAAATCCTTTCTCTCGATTCTCAAGAATGGATAATGTTGCACATCTTCTTATAATTTTGTACATCATTTCTTTATTCTCCGTATAATATTAAATTTTTTTGAGGTTTGCTTAAGGAACTATTTGAGGAACAATATTAAATCTTTTTCTCGAATTTGCTTAGTAGAAGCATTTGAGGAAGAATAATTGGAGATGCGTCATCTTCAGAAATCACAAAGTAAACAACTCGTTACAGCGTGTTGATTACAAACTACAGGTTCTAATCATATGTGCCCATGGCCACTGTGGTAGAATGCCTCCTTTGCTTTCAAATTATATCCCGGATTCAAGCTTCAGAGATGGAGGCGTATGGAGACGCAAGCATGTTTACATCGCCCAACAGGACTGTGGCTTCTATTTTTTTTGGCTTTTGGAAACATGATCTGAAAAAAGGAGTAAAACCTGTATGAGCATGATCGGAAGGCATTTGTGGACCTGCAGCAGTACAAACAGATTCACCCATCTCCCTTTCTACAAGCGATGGCATCCCTGCCCTTGAATCAAATCCATCGGTGCCTCCCCGCCGGTCGCTTTTACAAAGCAGTAACCAATGCCCCCTTCTGCGACTGGGCCATTTGGCCTTGAATCAAATTCACCGGATTCTGCCGAATTTGTTTTTGGGGCAGAAATAGAGCCAATGCCCTCTTCTATGGCTGGGCCAGGGATAGAAATGATGTTCTCTATTTTGAGAGCAAGTGGGCTCTTTGCCCCACCGAGATCTAATCTGCAATTCTGACCCAAAGACTATTAGATCCCCGCTCAAAATCATCGCAATATAATCGATCCATATCCATTATAAATCAATTATAAATCAATCGTGCATTCCATGAATTATGTACACAACTTCATGTTTTTAATTCTACAATATTGATTGGCCCCATCTTACTATTAGAATATTGATTGGTTCCCATGTTGCTGCCCTAGTGCGGCCTTTGTTTTGGAAAATGTGCTCCATCGATAAGTGCATAATGGAATGATAGGATGCTTCGCTCAGCTTCCCCGAAACCACATGTCTTGGATCCTTTAGCAAAAGGCAACAAAACATATGGCTATACCGCAAGTGTTCAATTCACGCACTATTGTGGAAGTCGAACTATCACAAATCTCAAAGTAGATGATATCCGAAACATATCATAAGTCTCATTGATAGGGTTGGAAGAAGAAACGTTCGCGGCCTTGGCCGCCGATAAGTTTCTGTATGGATAAAGTTTGCATAATCCTCTTTGTATTGGGAGGCCCAATGCAAAGGTTGGAAGTAAGATTTGGATGCGATATATTTTGAGGTCGTATGGGCAATTGAGGAGCTTATTGCCAAATTTAGAGCAGCTTTTAATAGGGGTCGTTCTGTTATTAAAAACTGAAGGAAAAGATTTTTTTTTTTTTTTTTTTTTAGAAATAGAATTTTGGGGGTTGTGGACATGTTCCCTCCATTCCGAAGCCGATCCCTCCTCGCATGCTAATACTACCGCCTTCTCTACGACCAATTACTCGCCATGTTTTCTCTCGCTCCTGTTCTACTGCCAATACTCTATCGCGGACTATTCCAAAGATCGACATAGAAGATTTCGATCCTATGTGTTCAATGCCTAAGCACTTCTCCGCTCCCTCCGTGAGGCACAATGACGCTTCGGAGATCTGATTCTCTATCTTATATATGCATTTCGAATTTGTAGCTTCAATTCACCATTGCGTACCCGCCTTTATGCCAAACTAATCGCGAAGAACCAGGATTTTTGTCGCCGATGAAAAATCCCTCGCTTTCGGGTAGAATATGGTTTGAAGGATTTGAACCTCCGCCCAAATCATGCTTCGCCGGGCGAAGATTCAACACCCATGATCTTCATGAAAAAAAAAATCCCTTATTCTCGTTAGAATGAACCAACTAACTCTTTCCCCTCGGCCGCCAAAACTTCTAAGCACTCGATCTCCGATTGTCACAATGGAGTGTGGCCTCCCAACTTGAGTCGAACCAACTTGAGTCGATCATGCTTCAGCCTGATGATCCTTCCTACATTGCATTGATAAGAGGTAAGATTTTGGTATAAGGGAGGGTGCCTGGTGATGGCACACTTAAGAGTAAATGGTCCGATGAAAGCCCTCTACTCCTCAGAGGAGGACAAACAATGGCTCATTCCAATCTCCTAGAGTTGGCCTTTCCAATGACCCTAAAATTGCCCACTCCTGTGCCCCCAAAGAAAAAAGTTATGAGGCCCTAAAGTGACCCCCTTTTTTGCCCAACATGGCACGCTTAGGTGTCCCGGCGCTTGTTTTGGTTCCAATAAGCTCGAATGAGACATATGAATAGTCAAATTAAAGGTTTGACTGAGCTCTTTTACAACGATGTTGGTCCGCTTGCGATGTTGGTCCGCTTTGCAAAACGCCCGCGGAAAAAAGTTTTTTTTATTAAATATGAAAATAGAAGAACCTAAGATCCCGCCATCCAAATCAAAAAGTCCCAAAAGAAAGCTCAAATGAGAAGATCCTAGCTGTTAAAGTGTGCCATAAAGGTGCTTCATTTTAGGGGTCCCCTATTCCCATACCGCACCTCCCTTATACCTTGTTCTTCAAAAGTTTTGCCGCACCCAAGCATGCACCTATGACATTAAGGCTACGGTTTTCATATGTAGCTACGCTGATTTTTGGGTTGCATGTAGGAGCAAATTGGTTTTCTAAATAAGATTGAAGATTATTAGAAGAAAGGTACAAAATAAACTTGCTCTCTTCAACCACTACATGGATAAATCTGATCTACTAGTCAACTTCAAAGAGCTTGTGTGTGCGTGTTTGTCCTGGTAACAGTATATCTACTTGTTCGTTTTGAAGGATTTAGTTGCCAGAATCATCATCAATCTCTACACTATATATGGTATCTACACTCGTCCAACTTTTGTTGTAGAGGACTTTAGCCATGTTCTAAAGTGTGATGACAAAACCTCTGCCCTGATCTGTTTGTCTTAAAATGGGCCTTCGGACAAGATTTGCTCTCAATATATCTCCTTGTTTTTGAGATGACAAGTAAACTATTGTTTACTACTATATTGAGATCTCAATATATACTATTTTTGTATTACTCTTCTCATGTTTATTTCCTCATTACTTAATTTTGTATAAAGTTTGATTATCATAATTTGACTATTTTTTAACTTGCTTGAGATCTATTCCTATCTTTATTTGCTATTTCCTTAAAGAAATTGAGATGCATTGCAAATTGTTCATGCATTATATGCAAGGAAAAAAAAGAAACCCTCATTTTTGGCAAAATAGGCCTGGGAGGGCAAAAAAAACTCCCCACCTAGGCTCTGTCTTCATCCACCTAGGGCTCGGCAGGTCGGCTAGGCCTGGTGGGTCGGCCCAAGTATGATGGTGATTGTGCACCATTGATCCGTGCAAGAATTTTTTGGTAAAAATATGTTTACCTTTTGATGTGGGAGATTCCATAGAATCTCTCGCCATCTAAGGAAGGAGAAACTTCAAGGTGGAGTTTCTGGGAGAAAATTTCCATGCCGCCAGGGCAAGTTTCTCCCAAAAACTTCTTTAGCGACCGAGTTTCCTCCATAACCCAAGGCTCACCAAGATTACCTAATCCAAAGATTTTTACTTAAAAAATCGATGAATCTCATGAAGAAATACAGCTCTTGCTCATCTCCACCGCATATATACGCATCCGCCTTTTCCGGCCGGCCATAGCCCCGACATAAGCTTCCAGCCATAGCCAGAAAGCTTGAACCCTAATATGTCGAACTCCAATCGATATCGTCCATGGCGTGAAAAAAAATGTGGCAAAAATTTCGCGAAGTAAACAGGGGATTGGCGGGCCACGCTTCGCCAAGAACTAGACCCGTGAGGTTACCTAGAAAAAAACATAGATCAAACCTTAGGCAATCTTCGTGTGATGCCGGTTATGGTCCGTAGAGCACAATAAAACCTTAAACCATAAAGAAAAGTGAAGTTGCATCATGCAATAGACAAGTAAAACCTTAATTTTTTTAGCAAAAAAGACAACCTTTTTAAAATTTAAGCAAATAATAAAGCACATTTTTCCCAAAAAGCAATCTTTTTAAAAATTTGAGCAAATCGATAAGCAATTTTTAAGTCCCAACATAAACTATAAGTATATGGGCATTAGACTATTACTCAAATCACTAAAAATATAAATTGCGTGTATATATGCAAATTTGGAAAGGCGAACCTGTTTTTTGAAATCAAGCCCACCAATAAAAGCACCTGCTTCAATCTCAAAGCCTTTCTTTCTAGTTATATTTACAACTTATAAACAAAAAAGTCCATTTTATTTCTAAAGCACCATTCGACGAGCAAAATGTCGACCGTGGAACAATCATCGCGATGGATCTCACCGAGAAGGAGTTTTCCAACCATTTTCTTTTCGGGGCGAAGAAATCCTCTTTCTATTGGTGCTTAACTCAAGTGTTGAGATGAAGGTACACCTATTTGAAAATGCATATGCACTATCATTAAGTGCTTTCCCATAACCCTCCATGGCATTCACTTTAGGGGAACCCAAATAGCAAAGATCATATTTTTTGCATATGGTTCTCGTTCCGAATAGCATTCTTATCCTTCGACGATCCATTTCCCTTTAAAGTCCTTAATCGATATGAATGTCGCGACTAAAGCAAAGATAGAACACTTCAAATTTAGCCGGATAAAGTGGGTTACAAATCACCTTATCGTAAGAATGGAATTGTTTGACCGTAGCTATCGCCGATAATGTCACCATGTTCAATAACTATTTGGACCTTCTTTCTACCTCCATCTTCATTTTCAACCTATTGCAAACAAGGATTTAATTTCGTTTCATAAGCATGGAGGAAAACAATGAGAAAGCTTTTACATACTTCCTTTTTGTAGATTGAGGTCCCTTTTCGAAAGATTTCGGTAACGAAGTTGTAGTTTATTTTGAACTTCAAATAGCGTACTCATTCTTAAAATCACTTTGAGTCCCCCTCGCAAGATTAGGAAGAAAGTTAATTTTAAAGCAAGAAACGAAGAAAATGTTCTTTTACTTCGTAGTTTAAAGCCAACCTTTAATGCATCATACGCCTCGGATGGACCTAAGCCGCACTCTCGAAGCTTCCAAAAACATGTATTATAATCGATTGTTGATATGACCTATAAAAGTTACATTTGGGTCGAAGCTAATCAACATGCAAATCTAGTTTGCAAATAAATGTTCCATGCTATTAATCAAAATGCATGCACATCTAAAACAAATTAAATACGCTTCCAAGGATGACCTAAATCATGAAAGTCTTTTGCCGTGCATAATGTAAGAGATATGTGGCGAGAGCTTACAATCCACTTGGCCAAGCAAGGTAGTCTTTAAGAATATCATCTCGTGGATAACAAACAGCTCTTTCCATCTAAACACCTGAGCATAGAGGATCTTCTTGTCCGAAATGTATATCCCATTTCATCACATAAGATGCCGCAAAGAGTGAAGTGATAACAGACACTAGCTTGCTGTACAAGGCAGCAATAACAACCTTAGATCTTTGTCAAAGTCATCTTAAGATGCATAGCGAAACAACCAAACAAAATGTCAACCTACCTGCCCGTCGTTGAAACAATGTGCTACTCTTGTGAAGCACAAAACTACAGTTGTAACAACACCAATGAAACAGATCAAACACAAAAAAATTTTGACAAAAAAAAAAAAAAACAAATTCGAGACTAAAATTCAAGTCACACCTGTACTCATCACTCACACCATAGGCAAAAACAATCTGAGGGAACTCAAGAAACACTTCCCTAGCACAGTCATTCATTAGTCAGCAAGGCCTCGAAATCATTTGGTTTCTCCGAATCCATGGACTTCTGCAAACCTAATACGCCAAGCACTTCATTAGTAAATCTCAAAAACATTATGGATATTCAAATTCTAAGGGAATACCTCTGAAAGCCGCGACCATCAATTCTAATCACAACCCAAGTTTCCTAAGGAGTCGATCATTAGGCTCAAATGATTTAACATACTCATATTTGCTCTTGGCCATCTTCCGTAATCCTTACCAACTTATTCACACATCAAAAGTTTTTCTAGACCTTACCAACTTATCCACACATCAAGAGCTTTTCTAGATTGACAAACAAATCGACTTCAAGAAATAGAAAATTGCGATAGGTTTCCATGAATAAATAATAGACAGAGCAATAAGTCTTTATTTTAGCAGATTACAAAAACATGAAATACAAGAGAACAATTCGGGTCCTCAAAGGAGGATAACCATTCCAATATCATAAAGTGACTCACAAAGCCTATGCTTCTTTTTTTCCCTCAGAAAATTATAGTTTTTGCAGCCTTATTGTGCCTCCTACAAAGATCCATATATGTCTCTTAGATTGAATTTTCCTCACTGCAGCCCCTTGTCGAGATAGAGCAATCAATGGAGGGGGATGGGGAGGGATAACGTCCTAATGATCTAGATTAAAATCCTGTCCCACTGCAGCCCCTTAGTGTGTTTTAAGTGCACAAACTGCAGATGCTCCACATTTCTCATCTAGATGCTTACCCGGATATAGTAAATAAGGTTCGACAACAACAGAGGCGGAAATATAGGCTGGTGAGCCAATTTGAGTTTTGTGCTTGCACTCCTTGCATGGGCAATTGTTTCCATGTTCTTTTCCCCTTTCCTCGGGGTCTAGGTTTTAAGTCTTTGGGACATGTGAGACCTATTCCCAAGTCATTATCTCGCATCGTATACACATTTAAAAACAAAGAGAGAAGTCCCATTTATAGTGAAAAGGATGGATAACGACCATTTGAGGTCCTATTTTCTAGATGTCATGTATATATATGTCCATAACACATCTTCAAAGATGCAGTGATCGAGACCCTTCCGATGATTACCTCTACTTGAGCTAGTATAAAACTTCTACTTTTTCTCCCTACGCACCCAAGGCATTGATTAAGCACGTTCTCTATCTAATTAAGGACAATCATCTTAATGTAACAGCCATTCCGAGCTGCTCCCTTATGAATCAAACAAACCTCATGCCCCCTAAAGAAGCTATAATAGTTAGAGCTAACAAGGTGCTTCTCGAGAAAATCATATATAGCGCAATCTCTAATGCTTCAACCGGAATCCATTCTTAGGGAAAAAAACAATGGCAAGCATGGAAGATGGTCGCATATGCTATGAACATCCTATGCAGCTACTACTGAGATTGTTCCCACCGCCCATGGTCAATGCATGTCATTAGACAAAATACAAGCGGAAGAGCCTTAAAATGATGCTTGGAAAATTTGATGATAACAAATTTGAATTAGGCTCGTGATAAGAAATTTGAACCGATCCGTTGATGCCCAAAAACTCCTTTTCATAAATTCTAAGCTTGATCACATATGCGTGGTGGTCGAGTCAACCAAATATTGAGCGTAAACTTGATAACAAAGTTTTCAGCTTTCACATGAATTGTGATATAATGTATAAATCATGGTCACCGCAACATTGCACGTTCTTCCTTTTCAAAGACCTTCCGAGTAATTCATACCTCGCACGTAAATCTTTTAACAATAACAATGAGTTCAAAATGCATACGCACCTATGGTTCCGGGGAAGAAAGTAGACTACTTGCATTCCATCATTAATGAAGCAGATTGTGCAACCAAAAAAAAAAAAAGTTTGATATTCACGCTTTGACAGTCCGTTTGATATTTGATCTTGACGCTGCAGCTCCAAATCATAAAAAATGCAGAACTTTATTTTAATATTCGGGGTAATGCGGAGGAGGATATTCACGTGAATGCCATCGGTCTACGTGGCACTAGATATTCATAATGAATAATGGCTGCTTGCATGGCATGCTTATGTGGAGTTGGCATGCTTATGTGTGAAAAACAAAGAACAAGTTGCTAACGCAATGATGGGTTGCCCTCTAAGTCCAATTGCAGTCATGTATCCTGAGAGGGCTAAGGAAGGGAATGCTCGAAGAGACGATGTATGAAGAAGACGAAGAAAGATAGAGTTAAAACACTAATGAATAATACGGAAGCTTATGACTTTCGTTACAAAGGCTGGCCATGTACATGAAACAAAGTAGTAAATAGAATAGAATAGAATAGTTTTTTTAACGTCCACGGAGACCAATAGGTCATGGGACCCATACAATGGGCTAGTACAATCATTACTACTAGGATTAAAAAACCCCTGCCTCGAAAGGTTTTCAAGGGAAAAACCTTTGCAGTAATGATGATACTAGACAAGCAGAGATAATGACTACTGAGGGCTCAATAATTGCAGACGTTTATCTAGAACCTCAAGTATATATAATGCCAAGTCATGCACAAATGATGCTCTGAGAAGTTGTGGAAGCGTGGAATGGAATGCTAAGGTCAAAAAATGATTCCGGACTATCTCAAAAGGTGGCAACTTCGGAAGAGTATGGCTTTCATCTTCAATAACCCGTGAATCGCAACAAAGTGCACATAGTCTCGCTTCACGGCAATTGCGGCCGCTCCCATCTATCTGCCTCAATCCGTAGCACGTGGGACCCCGTCGCGAATTGATGCAATAGCTACAAGCTTGTTCCCGGATAATGAAGCAAGCAAATAAGCTTGGGGCCCCGTGCCAAGGTGGGATTTATGTGTGCATGATAAAGACCGGTTTTCACTTGGGCCAAAGTAATCAAGGCCCCATATCTTTTGAGAAAAGCGACCATTGAGATATTGTTGCAAAAGCTCGGGATCAGAACTGGCAAGCATCGTGCGGTTTTCGCTGTTTATGCCCTAACCGCAAACCATGTAGTGCAATGCTCTTTCCAACATCGTTTCAAACGCCGAGGAGATTCAGCCATGGCAAGTGCAAGAACATGATACCTAACATCATCCATGTGGTGCACCTTGCGGATATATAGTGGAGATGGCTTCATGGCGTAATGTTGAAGAGGCCAAAACCCTCTCTTCTAAAAAGAATAGCATAGGGCACCGTTGTTTTTTAACTCCGAGGTCAGAAGTGAGAAAGGACTTTTGCACCCGCTCCAAGCTCTCCCAAGCACTAGCACTAATGGCAGGCCCCCACACATCAGAACCATACAGTAAAACAGGCTCTACCAAAGCCCGAAACAAGTGGGCTTCCGTGGCCAATCATGAATTTCTGCACGAAAACAATTGTTTTGCATTGCATAGAGTGCTCTCCACCCAGCAGCCACCCGCTTGGTAATACACTGTTCCCAAAGTGTGTTCTTACAGAATTCTACACCAAGATACTTGTAGCTATCTACAACTTCAACTTCGCAGCTATCATAGTGCATAGGGGGAACATTGTGACGAGAAGATTGAACTACCAAAAGCTTGGTCTTTTGGAGATTAACACGCAAACCTGTGTTCTCACAAAAACTGTGCAGAGCATATAAATGTTGCTGCATACTAGCAGCGGTATGTGCCAGAAGTGAAACATCATCAGCATACATAAGTTGCCTAATGATATAGTGTGCCAAATGTGGACCTCCGCCGCGATAATTATCAAGCCATTCTTCCAATTGATCAATATACAAGCCAAAGAGTGTAGGAGATAAAGGACAACCCTGACGAACTCCAATATTTCTAGTGATTTGAGTACCGATCTTTGGAAATTTAGCAAAACCCTTTCATAGAGCCGATAAACTTGCATTTTGAAGATCTTGTGGAACTCAAGTGCCCGCAAGCAACGCCAAAGAAGCTCGTATCTTGTATCAAAAGCGTAAGTAAAATCCACAAAGCATATATAGAGGTCTTGTTTCGGACTTCGACTATGTTCAATAAGCATGCAATGTGAAAATATGGTCTATTGTAGAATGGCATGGACGAAAGCCCCGCGCTCGTCCCTACAAAGACGCATACACGGTATGTTACGCCCATGATGTCAACCGCTTCTCGAGAAGACCGGCTAAGAGCTTTGAAAATATGGAACTTACCATGATCATGCGCGATAATTAGAAGGGTCATGCTTATCACCGCTTTGTAAATTGGTACAATCTTCCGGACACCCAAGTTTCGGCAAGCCTTCTTGCAAAGCTTGATTTAAAAGAGTAGTGATGATTGGAAGCAATAGCGGACCCCCATTTAAGCAATTCTCGCTTGCAAACCTTGAAGATCGGAGACTTGCCATTAGATAGATGCTCAGTCCTTCTTTGACTTCTTCCTCTCGTGAATTGAAGAATATCACCTACCAAAGGAGGCACGTAATTAAGGACCCCAGGATGATCATATAAGTGGACCAATCGCTCATCCCATTGCTGCATAGAAATATGTCCAAGAGTAGGAGGTGGTCGATATAATATTTTGCGCCAGAAGGTTCGAGGCTCATGTAGCAGTAATTCAAACATTTGCTTCGATGCTCAAAGGCAACAAAGCGTGCCTTCTTAGCGTTCAAAACGGACTTATAATTCGAATGGCATTATGTCGCATATCCGGCTCAACTATCGCTCGCGCAATTGTTTTTAAAAGCCGCTTGCGGTCTTCATCAAACCGGGCATTTCTAGGAAAGGATTTCCTACCAAAGATGAGCAACACCGGGCGCGTGTACCAAAGCAAGAGACAAGAAGTAAGCAAAACATCGGCAAAATGTTTGCATTACGCTCTTGAAGAGTTGGGTAATCCAAAATACCTGCAAGCGCAGGAGCTAATGTCTGTTCATATTCAAAAGATCTAGAATAAGTCAAGCGAATGCGAGCGGAAGGAGCCTGGATAGCAATGGGTTGAAGATGTGGAAGCTGCCACTTTAATGACAAATAAAGTGGATAGTGATCAGATTTTATCTCCTCATCTCTATGCCTTGTGCCAATTTGAAAGTCTGAAATGAGATCCAAGGCTTGCACTTGGGAAATGACATAATCAACAACACTAGTACCACCACCCTGCCTATCATGTCTGCATGTAATACCTTTAGAGTGTGGCCATTGCTCTAAGCCATTACAAAGTACCATCTCAAAGACTTCACACAACTGGATGAGCTCCCTTCCAAATGTTGAGACGGGTTTGTTAGCATCAGGCGATGAACGTGGAAATACTGTATCATTAGCAGACATCCATAAAGGGTCACGAACATCCTCAAGTATGAGTTGAGCAGCTTGCATTTCAGCAGTGCGAGCATTGAAATCACCAAGAAGAATAACATGGCCCAACTGTTTGAATTGAGCAATGTCATCATAAAGATCACCATAGAGATCATTTGAAATTACATCATATTCATCATAAAAGGTGATGATATAGGTGGAAAGTAACATGCAGCAACAAAAATGGTACTACTATTGTGGCAATGAAGTTTGATCCACATGTAGCGATTATATCTATCAGCTTTATGAAGCGTGATATATGGGGCAAGGGCATCCTTGAAATAGCAAGCAACTCCACCGCAACCTCGTTGCCCATGACATTCATTAAATAATGAAAAGAATTGATAGCCTGTAAAATGAGGTAGTCGTTTGGCTGAATGCTCCCACATTTCCATGAGCAGAAGGATATCCATCTTTTGCAATGGGATTCAAGCCATCACTTTTACGCCATGGAAAACCTCGACAATTCCAAGACACCAACCGAAGGCACATTTCCTAGGAAGGTACATTTGATGTATGAGCAGTGCGAGATGAGGAGGCTGGAGCAATAGAGGCGGCAGCGGCAGCGGCAGCAGTAACATCAGCAGCAGCATAATTACATAATGTATTATTACATAAGAGAAGTTGATGTATTGCATTACTATGTACTACTTGGTGAGTTTGAACAATAAATGTGCATTTAGAGCTTCATCCAGAAGTTTGTATACCATATTCATTTATGCCAATAATCTGGACACCATAGAGTGAACATCTTCATATAAGCATTTTAGTGATTGGGATCAAACTGTATACTGTAATATGTGAAATTAGCTTTGACCTAAAGCCATGCATAACACCCTGGAATAGGTGTGGGAAAGAACCAGCAGAAAATCTGTGGTGAATACTGGAGCAGTCCACATAAGTAAAGGTGCAAGAAATCTGCCAAAAATCGGAGTTATTTATGCATATTAGATCCTGCAATAGAATTTGGGTAAACCTTGTATCTGTCTATAGAAGAAGAGGTTATTGTAATCACATTTTTATGAATGACTACAGTCGCTGTCACATTTTATTCCTGCGAAATGAAGACAATCTGAAAGAACCTCACAAATCAAACAACAAGCTTATTTGCTAAATTTATGGCAGATTAATATCTGTAGTAAAACATTTGACATGTTACATTCCTTAGAAAAAGTCAATGCAACGCTAAGAATATCAGTTGTGGTGCCTTCACTGCTCCCCTGAAGCACAAGGTTTCTACTTACCTGCTTCAAATCGCTTGCATGCTTGTGTAGTCTTTGGCTGCCTGGGAAATCTGTGGCAGCAAAATGTTGTCTCTGGATTTCATTCTTTTTTCCTTCAGTTTTTCTTGGCTTGTTTTTTCTTACAAGGCAATATTTTAGATTCGAGATCGGAAGCGATATGGCCAGTTATGGGTCCTAGTGCTGATGCTTCAGATCCTCCAAAACTTCCATGCGAGGCTCCCGGCGTATTTTCTGCTGGTCAGGGCTGCTCTTTTTCTGAATGGGACTTTTGCTAACGGTGCTTTCCCTACTTCCCCTTCTGCTTCCGCTGCCATGGATCAGCCGAAACGAAAGAAGGGAGCTCATTCATGCCACTGTCATAGGCCCAAACAATCTCTACCATCAGGCACATCCCAAACGGATTGTTGCCGTCTAACTGTCACTGAACGTCACAAAAACTCTAAAAAAGCCCAACTGATCGCAATCGCTTATACAGAATATTCTATGGCATATTATTCTCAGAATAAATCAAGGCCTTCAAAACGTCACTCCACCCTCTCAACAAGAGGGTTGTTTCCTCTGCAACCCAAAATGTGTGAATTACCCCTTAATAGAATTTGGGTCCACGCACTTGCCACACATCGGCATGGGGTACTCACAGTTATGAATACCCCCGATTCTCCCTGCAGATCAACCTGGTGGAAGGCTCCCATTTCGGGCGCTAATAAAGTGTGCGAGTCTCTCTCTAACCTTTAGTCCATAAACGTTGGTTTTTATGTGCTCTTTGTTTGGGTCCCATAGGCATATTGGTCTTCGTGGACGATAAAAACAGATCCAATTCAATTCATTTTAACATCTGCCTCATGGGAGTAGGAGCTTGCATAATTTGAGAATAGACTAGGTAAATTTAACTAAAACACCATTAATTTTTTACCAAATCTCAAAAAACCCATTGTATTTTTTAAAATTTCTCAAGATGCCCTTAATTCTTCAATACTTTTCCAAATAGTGCTTTTTAGTTTAGAATTACAAGAAATTTATCACGGCGGCCAAGGCCGCCGCCAACGTTTCTCTCATTTGATTTGGTGCTCACCCTGTATATAAGATACTCAATGCCAAAGTTTTTAGGTGTAAAAAAACCCAGTGCAAAATTCGTACTTAAATAACTCACAAAATGTCAATCATCAAACTATGTATGGAGCCTCACCATTTATAATAAAAAAAGGTTCAATGTTTCGAAAATGCCACCATCTGCCTAATATATCAAAGAGTGTGTAATATAAATTAGATAAATGGTTTTTTAAGATAGATAGATATTCAAATTAGTGTTTTTATGAAGTGTTAAATTAGTTTAATCCTTACATGCAAGGCTATTAAAGTCAATTGAATACAACCGAAGCACTTTACCTTGCTTACAAGCAACTATCTAGCGAACATAATACTTCCAGTGTCCATCCAAAGTTTGAGACTTGAAGCATTCTATTCAAGAGTATTTTCCTAGCATCTTTGGGGAATCCAAGATAACTAATCCACATATTAGTAGTCACTTCAGGCTTTCCCTATCACCAAATAAACAAAATGCTTTACTATCTCCCTAATGGTTTTTTTGAGCTTTATTCTCAAAGTGAAATTTGCCTACTATTATCAAAATGTCCAAAACGATCCTTTGATATTTTATCACCGGCATTATACCATCATAAAGTGCTTTAGATAGATAGATAGATAGATAGATAGATAGATAGATAGATAGATAGATAGATAGATAGATAGATAGATAGATAGATAGATAGATAGATAGATAGATAGATAGATAGATAGATAGATAGATAGATAGATAGATAGATAGCACACTGTAACTTTATGCATCCGCATTATGAATGCTACCTGTTGGGGTGGTCACCACTCACCACACTCGTCACCACTCACCACACTCGTCACCACTCATCACTCACCACTCACCACACTCACCACTTAGGATATTATATACCGTATATGGAGTGATATACGCACATGCGCGCGTGCAGGATATTTGCACGTATGCATTGTGGTGTGGAGGGGGTAATATCATCACTGTGTTATCAGAGCAGAGAGAGAAGAACAGAGAGACGGTGTATTGAGAGAGAGGATTTTGCTTGATCTAGCTATGGAGATGATGATTCTTTGTGTTGTGCATTGCCTTGATCTGATAGATTGAGCTTGGATTGTTGGGTTTTTCATCCTTCTTGCAAGGTTAGAGTTCAGGCTCTAACAATTTGGCGACTCCACCAAGGACCACTAAGAAGCATCTATCCAAATTTCAAAGCCCATGGGAAGGCCCATTTCTGATTCAAGTGGGGCTTTCTACTTGATGACTCCAGAAGGGAAATTGTTGCCTAATCCCAGAAATGGCAAGGATCTCAGGCCTTATTTTGAAAGAGAAGTGCTTTTCTAAGGGATTCAGATTTGGCATAGCTCCAATTACAGAGAATTTGGGGAGAACTTTTGGGTTACAGCAGGCCATTTTTTCTGTAAAAACAGATGGTGACAGTTCCATAATACACAATCTATCCTACATCAAAAGATGTGTTTCGTACGATCAAATCCAACGAGCTATGGTGCAGGTCAAATGGAGATTTCGAACTCAAGATATCTCACTTTCAAAGTTTGCCATAGTTACAGAGGCTCTGTTTCGTCACTGTCATTTGGGACCCATTTGTTTTGTATCAGTTACTTGGATTTGAGGAGGGTAATTTTCTTTCTAAACATACATGTAAATGTGTCATTTGGGGACATGTCCCAAGGACTATATTAGTATGTTTTGTTGTGGGTTCTCTGCCACGGAGTGGCACATTTTCCCACTGTGGTCGCCACTGTTGGGGTGGTCACCACTCACCACACTCGTCACCACTCACCACTCACCACACTCGTCATCACTCACCACACTCGTCACCACTCACCACACTCACCACACTCACCACTATATATGCACATGCACGCGTGCAGGATATTTGCACGTATGCATTGTGGTGTGGAGGGGGTATTATCATCACTGTGTTATCAGAGCAGAGAGAGAAGAACAGAGAGACGGTGTATTGAGAGAGAGGATTTTGCTTGATCTAGCTATGGAGATGATGATTCTTTGTGTTGTGCATTGCCTTGATCTGATAGATTGAGCTTGGATTGTTGGGTTTTTCATCCTTCTTGCAAGGTTAGAGTTCAGGCTCTAACATACCTCAACGTAGGAGATGTAGGATAACATAGCAGATTTCACTAGAAACGTGTGCCCGGCGATGCCGGGCATTAGTCGTGGATGTATGAGGGCATTTATGTGCGTTAGTTGTGGTTGTGTCGTGAATGTGCACAATGCATCGAAGGCAATATATGTGTAGGTGGAAATAGACACATATAGATACTGAACAAACTTTACCTTCTAAAGTGTACACATAATATGAAGTTCAAACAAAATGTTCAACAAATATACTGGTTCTGTACGCAAATACAAAATATTTTTAGTGCAAAATGAGGTTATGTCCGTCAGTCTCAGTGGATCCACATCACGAAGAACCTGTCCCAAAGAAGTCTAGGAACGTCCGTCGGCTCGATGTGAAGCTCAGTTGCGAAGCCGATAGGTATAGAAGCTCCTCCCGTCGTGCCTATGGTGGCGAACATGAACGTGTAAATATGCTCTGATATCATGTCCCACACGCGCGACTCAGGTCTACCAACAACAATGTTATGCTTTGTTAGGAACTCAGGAAGCTCGTAATCACCAACTGCGTCATGTGGAATCGATGCCCAAGCCTTGAACCGTCTCCCATCACAAACACCAATGTGTGTGATGCCTCCTGGCGTGAAGCAAGTTCCCCTGCATGTATACTTGGAGGGGAACTTTTTTTACTCTAACACAGCAACACGCCAGCGTGTGTTATCAACTATCGCATAACTCCCTACAATAATAAGATATCATTTCAGAAAAAGATAGGAGACATGCATTGATGAACTCCTTAATTAAGATGATAGAATATCCTATTAAGAAGCATATAAGCAATTGTTATTGTTGGAACTAACAAATCTTACACTCACCATCCCTACGATGTACATGAACTACCGCCCTTGGCTTAGGATTTCCAAGTTCCCGAGGTACAAAAGGTGTGTAGGGCTTCATGATCTGCACACATTCAGAAGATCAAAAAACATCCAAGAAGCATGAGAACCTTTGAAAAAAAACACATATACATGCAATATACATCACAACGTTAGTCGAGGACATGACACTTACCTGGATCACAAAGCATCCGTGTAAACCACGTTCCTTGTGAACCTCGAGACTGTATTGGCGTCTTCTTGAGGCATGGATGGTGGGTCTTTGATAGCAACCCTAATTCCTTGTCGATTTTGTACCCTTGAGAATGCCACATACAATTGTCCATGCGTAAAGAGACAGCTTTGGAAGATATATCCCCACCTTATGCATTGTCCGCCCCCAGGACTTGTTTATGGTCATGGCAAAGGCCGCCCAAGAAGGGAATTGCACCCTTTCAAACTGAAATGGCAAACCTGAATCGGTAGGCACAATTGGAATGCGCGATAGGATCACAAAGATCACCAACGTGTCCCAGTTACTATCTCCTCTCAATGACACGCCTTCCCAATTTTCGTATAATCAATCGTGTTCCATTGCACGCCCTTCTTGAACGATGTAGACCTCAACAACATTACAATCATTCCCACCTTTTAGGTTTAGCTCGTGGGCGGTACACCACTTGGAGTTTGTGCATTAAGAAACTCAATGGGATATAGACCTGCTTGTCGGCCATCTGTGTCTATGATTCGATCAAAGCACTAAAAATCATCGTCTCTCCGGGGATGAGAGACGCCACCTTCTTATTGATCTCATCGACAAAATGGTTCAAAGGCGATAGTATAGCACGATGTGTCCGTAAAATCACTTCTTTCCAGTTCGCCGGATATATCGTGAAATATGTCCTGAATTAAATCATCCACATCATCTGAGCCAAGGCATATATCCTGTGGCAGATGCACCATATCAACACCCTTCTCCGGAAAGGTTGGTTCTCGGCCATCTCCTATACTTAGTAAGTAGTCAGCAAATGCTTGTTGTTCAAGCGCATCTAAGCCCAATGCATTCATGACGCGCATGTTGATTGTCAGTTTATATTCTCTCACACTATCCCAGATATACAAACGCTTTAGAGAAGCTTCTACAATTTGTGTGCGCAAACCTTTAGGAACCACGGATAGTATTTGTCGGAAATCCCCTCCCAATAGTATTGGAATCCCACCAAACGGGGTCTGCTCATTGCCCATGACATCTCTCAATGTTCTATCCACTGCCTCAAATATCAATTTGTGCATCATTGGTGCCTCATCCCATACAATCAACCGACATGCTCGAATGAGTCTTGCCAATTCTGACTGCCTTGGAATGTTGCAAGTAGATGCTTCGTGTGCCCCTATGGGTATCTTGAAACGCGAATGAGCCGTTCGACCACCTTGTGTGCCTGGCGTTGCCGGGCTAATGTCCTGGCATGTGTTTTCACTTGGCATTTAACGTCCATATACAGTACATGTAGATATTGGCAAGAACATTATTTGCTTTTGTAATTATTTTCCTTATTGAAATTGTCTAATTACAGTATCATCAATATATTAACTTTGAGTTTATGGATTTCAGTTAAGAAAACAATGCTCAAAACACAAAATAAAACTTATAGTCAAAATTTGAAAAGAATCCAAAACTTATGCTCAAAATGACACTCTTAGAAGTCTGAGAGGAGAGTGTTTGCGAAAACAATGGATAGGCCCTAAAAATCATGGTTGACAGCAAGAAAAAGCACCAAGACCTCAAAAATCGATGTGAACGCCCGCAGTTATGTGCAATGTCGGACGTTGTTAGCAACAACAAAGGTTGATGTGTGCCAAAGCATGATGTCATTTGCCATACTTATTTTTGTTGTTGAAGTTATCTTGGACATTATCATGGAAAAGCGTGTGCTTGGCGTTGTTGGGCAGAAGTGAAATTGGATATTTATTGGGTCTTTGATGTCAGACCCGTGGCTCGAAACTGCTATCTTTGTGAAACTATGTGCATCCAATGTGGTTTCAACATAAAACATGGCTTTATGATTATGTTTATCATCCCTTTTCTCTTAGGAGGTTTAGCAATTGTTTAGAGTAATTAAGTGATGCTGGACATATAGGTGTGTTGTTAGAGATGCATATGGGATTGGAAGCAGTATTTTCACGACATATGCATCTTTTATGTTTGAGTATGCATGTTATTGTGATTTCATTGTGCAAAATAAAAATGTTGCCTTGTTCCACATGAAATTTAAAAAATTGACATGAGAAAAAATAGGTTTCTCATTGGCATAACAAAATTTATGTTTCTCTCTAGGACTTACAAAACATAATGTTATAGCATAAAGGATGGTGAAATTTTTGTAAGACCAAGTGCAAACATATGAGGCAAGTCTCTAACAATCTCTTGTGAACAATTACAGTCTCAACTATGATGTTTGCTCGACATTTTCCATTGCAATAAAGTTTGATGTATCAATTTTTATTTGATATTCTTCTCCGACATGAGAATGCAACGTTTTTGTAAGGAATCCTTGGCAAAGATGCAATTTCTGGCCTATTTATCTATTAATTAAGTGTTTCTTATATGTTTCTCACAACAAAAGTGCCTTACATTGTTCTGAATCTTAGTCAAGCAAAAGTGCCTTACATTGTTGTGAATCTCTCACGTATGCACTTAGTGTTAAATCATTTGGCTTTCAGAATCTTTTATAATAGCTTTGCTTCTAAAGAATACTGAAGTTGTCCTGCAAAGTGAGTTGTTTAATACTATAGGATGCAACTCAATAGTTTGGGAAGCAATTTTAGAACTTTCAGGGTTCTAGATGTTTTAGAGCTTTTCGAATAATTATTTGATAAAATGTATTTATTCAGTGGTAGCATTATTGGTGCATTTTCTAGAAGCAAATGTAGCTTTCCTAATAGTGATAATTACTTTTATGTCGTGACAAATCAAGGACATCGGTTGTTTGGTATATTTGAACTGGCTACTTATCATACGTGTTGCCTAACTTAATGCGCATAGCAATTTTACTACCAACGATCAGCACTTATAATATGTAGAAGCTAGAAGCCAAAGGGCTCGTTGTTCTTTTGAGAAACATGTAAAAACACATTCATGAAAATGGGCTTCCACACCTTACATAATGTAATAGCAAAAAACTTCCATGTTAGATACCTTATGTCACAAATCACAAAATTGCAATAAGTAATTTAAATGTTTTCCATGATCAAGATGGAGATGTGGAGTAGACAGCATAAATAAACGGGTTTAATGTGAACATTTTTGCATACATGCCATGATCTAGACACTTGAATATGTCTTTAAGCCTTATGGAAATTTGTGACCATCCATTGTAGTTGGGATATACGTTCAAATTCCATTTAAACGAAGGTCCAGCCTGGTTAGCACAAAAATATTATTCCTGATGTGCAAAAATAGAAGAATATGTTCTATCTTTTACCTGAAATCTATTTTTTTCTTTGTTACAGCATTTTTAAAACTGCAAAAAAGGTCAGTACAAATCAAGCTTCAATGCTGGCACTATTAGGTAGAACAAATATAGATTCAACAATTGTATCCGACAATAAGCAGCCTACGCTTTAAAAGAACTTGATCTGAATCTTTTTGTTGAAAGTGATTCATCAAACAGTACATAAGTGCCATAATTATACTAAACAGCAAAGACGGATTAAAAAAAAGCTTGGAAAAGAATTCAGCAAAGGATGCAAAGGTATTTCCTTTGCCTTCTGGCTGGCAATATGCTCCATGTAATTCAAACGTTACTTTGGGGAACAGATTGACAACCATAAACCATTTTAGAAACTTAAGTGTCTTGCTGCCAGAATATAATGGAAGCTTCAGACATCAACAATTTCCTTGGATATCTCAGTCTGCACTATTGACCATGGACATGTCTAGCTTCATCTAAAGAATGGACATGTATGTACCTGGTGAAGAAATATCCCATGCATGTGGCAGACACCATTTTTGCTCACATCATCTAAATTGCTAGAATCTACTGGTTGAACATTGCCGAAATAATACGCCTTTATATAATGCATGCTATCCCAATGTACATCATAATCAGTTAGGCATCCTGCCACCCCAATGAGTTAAAGGATTGAAGATTGGGATGGTTGGGAAAGAAGAAGCAACACCGGGTTTCTATGCTTTGGTATAAAGTCTTCATTGAAATGCAATCTCTGCAGTCACAAACAAAAGGACAATAAAAGGTGGATGGTATTCAAAACAATATCAACAAAGTCGCGGCAATATACATATATGTCCAATAGAGAAAGTACAAAATGTCAAAGCCCCGCTTCTATTAAGCAGCAGTATTGAGCATCTCAAGCGTGCTGCCCAAAAGGAGAGTTGAAACATTGCAATAAATTGCTCTTAATATAAATATCTTTTCTGCTACCGGAGTAGAGTGAAATAGATACCTTAATAGCTTGAAGGAGTTGATCTCCATTGCTCTACCTCCATTGTGCTAAAGGATGCTGAAAAAATAAACATGGTATAGTAAAAAGAATGACTCACAGGTAACAAAGAAACATCCTACCAGAGAGAGCAAGCTTAAGAAAGAACTATGCAAAGAAAACCAGTGGAAAAAAAAAATACCAGTTAAATCTGAGTAAATCATGACCACTGCACCTTGCCATATGTCACAACCGGTATCGCTTAGCCTGCAGCAAAGAAAACCTCCAGAACAATGCCAAATATCTACTTCTTTCCTTGCTGCTTGTTATCACCAGCTTGTTGCAAAACATTGTTTCTTCGGAACAGAGACCCTAGAAAGAGATTAAGCAAGATTATTCAATAAAATCATACGAATAAAAGAAGCATCATGAAAAAAGCATCTCACGAAAACCTCTCCTGCACCAGGGGTCTTGAAACAGATTCTCCTATTCTAAATAATCTGTGATTAGAAAACTCTGTGATTAGAACCATCCTGTAATTAGAAAACCTTGTCATTAGAACCCTATTATTTGAAAACCCTGTGATTAACACAACAACCGGATTAGATGGGTTATACCTGCTCCATGATTCCTCTGGAAATTTTGCTGTGTTATTCCTGCGATTTGCAAACTTCCAACAGCGAGATAATACCTTAAGAAATGGTGAGAAGTTGCATCTCTCTGTGAGAAGTTGAAAAAGAAGAGGTATCTCCAACCTGTTCAAAAATCTACTGTAAAACCGGACATGCACTTACCATTACATAAAAAACACCTACCTGAAAAAAGCCAGAATGCAGCAAGCCTCCAGCGTCAATATGCCCAGCTCCTTCCTCGGCTACAGAGGTTTTACGCTGGAAACCTGAGAAATAAATTCACCAACTCAGTTTTATGCAAGATCCGGCCCAGCTTGATTGCAAGATTCTAGGGTTTTGCCATCGCTTTACCTGCAGCTCCACTCGCCTTAAGATTCCAAGCCAGGTAGTGCGCTCCCAGTATGGCGATGACGGATCTGCTTGAGGCGCAAGCAAGCCGAGCTGAGCAAAAATTCGTAGTAAGCTACACCGAAATGCTTCTTCCATCTAAATTCCACCATTCAATGCTGGCGGGCCTGTTCAAAAACAGGCAATTTAATTTTCGCCAACTTGGATCCCCGAGGGGGGAAGCTGGATGCCGGAGGGGGGTCGCAATACCATGGGAAGGCCGCATGCGGCGTTACATGTGGCTGGCACGAAACCCAACCCCCTGGCACGAAACCCAACCCCCTCCCAAAATAAGAAAGAAGATAGTCTTGTTTAAGAGTTTGAACATTATTACCATTTTTGCCATTGGAGTTGTCCTTGGGTAAATGTCATCCATATGATTGAGCAAGTATCGGACCCCCTGGTCGAACCAAATGATGCCAATAAGGCAATCATTTTTCTTGTCATACTTCCTATCTTTTTTGTTCTTCTTGCACTTACACTTGAAGTATGGACAGTGGGTTCTCCAAACCCTTTTTAAGTAATAAGCCATGTTATGCTTTTGACTAATAAAAAGACCAGTATTCTTAATACAAGTTTGTTCAAAAAAAGTAATATCAAAGGGTACCTCCACTTTTTCCATAATAAAGTACTTTTCTAGTTTAAGGGCCTTGATCTTGGCAGTGTTGACATCACCCTCTGAGATTCCAGCAAAGGCCTTCCAAGTTTCAAGGTCTATTGGGGCCAGTGCTTCGAAATTCTGACTTTTCCATAAAGCATGATCATAAGCAGCAGAAAAATACTCCACCGCATGTTCAGTAATGATAGAAAAGCAGGCCGAATTAGCCAAAGTGAGATTAGGAACCCTGTCCTCCATTTTATTGAGCTAGTTAGGAAAGTAATCATTTTCCCTGTTCAGGACCTTTGTTTCATCACAGCTTAACAGATATACTTCAGAAAGGTCATTATCAGTGAAGAGACAATCTTGTGATTCCTCTTGTACTTTTACTTCCTCAGTATCGAAGGTAAGATACTTGATGTCGTTTGCCTTCTCCATGGCAGTGAGGCCAATCATGAATTTTTTTCCCGTTTCATCTTCATGGCAAGTTCTAAAAAAAGGGATGCTGGCCATATCCTTGTAGAGAGAAACAAGAATAATTTTGGATTTATCATAGTCATAGTTGGTTTTCTTGATGAGGTGGAAGGTCTTAAACCAACCATTGAAACCTAAGCACATGGACTATATTTTCACCGGTTTTTTTTAATAACAAATCTAGGGCAAAGAAAATTAAAAAATCGGCTAGAAATTAGGCATGCAGATGAAGAAGGTCATGGAATAACGCCCTCTTGCATCAGGCCTCTACTTTCTATTTTTGCCCTTTTTCCGTTTCGCCCTTTCGAACCTGCCTGGAGTGTCAGTGATAATGAAGAGTATGAAAAAAAAGTGCATTATTATCAAAAGTCAGTTGTTAGCTTATCTGCACCTACCAGGCTTAATAAATTTGATAGTCACAAGATGATATATTTTTCAAACTTAGCTAGTCAAAATAACAATAGCCATGAAGTATTTATTGTGCCCTAGATGAAAAGGTGCATATATTCAACCTATTACAATTATACCCATTCCAAATCTGGACAAGACCTTTTTAAAACTTCGACAACCTGAAGAAAACAAATCTAACCAATTCTAGCTCTTTAATACTAGTGTGCCTTTTGCTAGGTTTTTTTTTTTTTTTTTTTTTATACAAAATGCAGCCAATAAAGCATGTCCACCGTAATATTATCTTCCAAAGTAAGGAATGAAAGAGGCCAAAAAATAAACTGCCCAATCTACCTGTCTTAGTTTCAATATGTTCATAAAAGCTTACTGGACTATAATGATGTTTCGCACATAGTTTGCAATGTTCCCTTTTGCAAGTCTTCTGGCTTGTTCAGCCATGGCTAACTCTGGAAGTCAACAATCCTCTCTCATTCATCTCCTCTTTCCTATTCTTCTGCCTGAATCCAAAAGCAACCATAAGTTCTCCCATGCACACCTGGAAAGCCAGATAAAATCAATTTATGATCGAATCAATACGATCTACCAGTGAACCATCAAAATATATGTTCCAAATTCAAGAACAAGCTCAAGCTCAAGCACAGGGAAGTTCAAGCTTATTAGGATCAAGCAAACCCTAAGCCTAGAAGTTACATCACCCTCTACAACAGTCTGCCCGGGTTGGGCAGGCTGGCTAGTTCATCTGGGCATCCTCTGACATGCAAGCGGCTGTCTAAGAAAAACTCCTAGCTGCCTTCACGTTTATGGTTTCGAAATAATAAAGCCTTAAAAAAATAAACTAAAAAATTTTAAAGAGTTTGTTAGGCATAAAAATAACAAGCCCTTAAAAGACAAACTAATAGAAAAATATAAGCCTTTAAAATATTATAAAGCTTTTTTATTTTCCTTTTTATTTTTAGCTACATCGCTTTGCTCCATATTTATATGAACCCTCAATGGTTCAACACATACAAAAACCTCTATTTTTGAATAAATCTTTTTTCCCCAACAAAAACTTATAAAGACCTTTTGCCAATGTAATCACCCCATAACCCCAGAACTCGAATCTATGGCTGCCTAAAATGGAGGGCCAATCCGCCTACATGCCTTCCAAACCATATGATCTTTGACATTGCAGCTAGATGTGTCCATTGATGAGGTTTCCCACCAACATAGTGTGGATTCTGGCCAATTTGAGGATGATTCCAACCTTTGTTGTTGCTGGTCAATACAACTTATGGATTATAGTAAAGCTTCTTCAAGCTAATAAATGTAGTATTAAGACTCATTCCTACAGGTCTTATCGACTAAATCAGCTAATCACATATGCCTTGCAGTACTTTGTTCTGGATGGTGACTCTATACCAAATACATGTGAAGAGCAAGCTTGTTGCTTTACTTATGCCTGAAAATCACTTGTCTTAGCATCAAAGCAGAGCTTCATTGCCCAATGGCTCTCAAGCTTAAAGGACATTTATCTGATATAGATTTTGAGAGTGTGAAAGCCAGTTCCTATTCACAAATAGAGCTTCAAAAACATTTAAGGAGCGTTATTTAAATAGGTGAACTAAACAGGATATCTTCCACCTTTTGTTTTGATAACAGGGTGTAAAATCGCTAGTGGGGTACAACTTTTGGCGAAGCATTTAAGCACTTTAAGTGCTGAAACTCGCGGACGTCGAAGCCCGTCACACCCTTCTCCCTCCTTTTCCCCTGGGCGCGAAAACTCAGGTCAGTGTTTGACTGTTGATGATGGAGGCATGGAGCGCGGATGATTTTAACAGCATCAGAGGTCTGTGCAATTCGGGGGTGAAGCCCCATGCGGAAGAAACTTGGTTGGAAAATAATGTCACGGATCGAGATTGGGAATCTGTTTGGACAAAGAAGTTGAACAAGGGAAAGAGAAAATGGCACTGTGCAAAGGAGCATCTTCAAGAGAAGTTGGAAACACTCTGCCAAAAAATCTACAAGAATTGTCACAACAAAGAAGTAAGAAAGCAACTGGCCCTTGCTTTTGCGTTTGAAAATTGTACTAGATCAATAGTTGCACCTGAGGAACACAGGTAAACTGGGCTGCATTTGCTGTGCAATGCCAAAGATAACAATAGACAAGTAAAAACAGAGGCAGATGTTGTAGCACATGTTAGGAAAACTGAAATGAAGGCAAAGCCAAAGGTGGCAGCTGGATCAAATGAGATCAGTGCATGTGATGAAAACATAAAACCTTAGAGAATGCAAAGATGGAGATTGGAAAATCAGTTTTACTTATCACAAAGAATCTGGAAGCGAGGGAAGTGAGTTGAAAGGCAATGAGAAGGCCTCCTCAAGTACGTAAAATAATGTTGGAAGAGGCTAAGAACAAATTTTAAGACATGCCACAAATGATTTGGCTACAAAACAGAGGAGTTCAAGCTTAATCCAAACCGTGAGTTGGAGGCGAAATTAAAGATTTGGAGCAGATCGTCCGGATGGAAACTTGGCACAGAACAAGGTACAAAAAGCAATGAACCCTACATCCGTTAATGCGCGGTCAAATTTAAAATCAAACTTGAGGAGGAGTTAAAAGTTCTCGAAGAAGAACGAGACTTCTCGCATTTCTACATAAACAATTTGTGGAAGCTGAAAATGGATACTCCTCGCAAAGATTTAGCATCTCTACTATTATACGAGATAAGTTGTTAGGTGCAAGATCCATTTTATACATGTTCAAGATGTGGTCCGAATTCACTAAAGCTTACAGTTAAGTTTAGCACCGAATTGCCAACATGAGTATCATATAGCTTATTGTTCATTGTTGAGAGGAGGACAATGTATTCATGGTTGCCTTGGAAAGGTGCCAGAGGGTGTATTTGACGAGCTAAGTTTTGGCCATCTTGCGGGTGCTTCAAATAGTACACCAAAAAAGGATGCGTTAATCCGCCCTACAATTGAGGTCTCACCCTACAGGGTTCAAAGAAGGACAATGGCTTCATTTGAAGATGCACAACACCCGCAAAGTCCTATAGGAGTACAAATAATTGTGACTGATTTGAATGGCACAAACAGAACCACCACCACCACCCAAGAAGCCGCCCAAGAAGCTATAGAAGAAGTCGAAAACACAACACCAGCTTGTAAACACAAAGACCGGGTTTGTGGAAAAAAACAATGCACCACGAAAAGTACACAATCGGGTTGAGGGAGTAATTCCATTGGATGAGGGCAACTTGGGTGAATTTTTGCCAAAAGGAAAGGGCGAAGAACAAAGAGGGATAAGCTGGAGGATAGCAAAGAAGTTGTTCAAAGCTACAAGAAAGAGAACAAGAAGTAGCACCGCGAAAGATGCAGGAAGCGCCTCAATCATGACACCACACCTATCAAAGTGTGTTCTGAAGAAAATGCAGAATCAGGCCCTCAAATTTCAGGTGAGCCTGATCTTCAACAAGTGATTGATGCCTTTAATAAACCTGGAAAGTCAGTGTGGGAAGTGCTGGCCAAGGCCACAACTTAGTATTGCTTAAAACATTGAATATTATTGATTTTCTTTTGTTGCATTCACTGTAGGATTACCAGTTGATTCTCATTAGGTCGAGAATCCTGTTGTTGATACGTAAAGGTTTCCACATTCAACCCATTTTTCATTTTCATCTTCATCTATTTATTCATGTAGTAATTCCCCGTTGTGTAGGTATTCAGATGTTCCAACGCATTTAAATATTGATTTGGTAGCAAAAGATAAATTCATTGTCTTGGATTTAAATGGTGTGTTCGTAAAAACTTTTGGTGCAAATGAACACATACGCTTGGAATTAGGATTGACAATGATATACACTAGCAGAAAGAAAGTGATATTCAGACCAGAAGCAATGTTCTTCTTGAAGACTTTGTTACAGAAGTGTTGTGTTGGTGTATGGTCATCAATGCAACTCTCTAATGTGGAAGATGTGCCGCAAGTACTATGTCCAGATTTGAGGGACGAATTTCTATTTGTATGGGGACAGAAAAAATGTGTGAAGACCGCCACCACCCTAACAAACCCGGGTCAGTTTAGTCATGATGAAGCCACTTGGGAAAATATATGAGTCATACCCAAGATTCAAAGGTAAGACTTTGCTTCTTGATGATTCATTATACAAGTCTTACCTTAGCAGCCCCTGGAAACTTCTACTAGTACCTGCATTCAAGATGGATGTCTGTGATGAAGTGCTAACAAGATTTCACCCCAAAGATAGAAGGAATACCAGAGGCCAAGACTGAGGAAAAAAATGAAGTTACCGGTGAAGAACACACACGATGCATGTCCCGCCTATGACAGATAGAAAGATTATGAAGCTATGCTTGGAAAGACTTTCCTGAAAACAATTGCAAATTGTGCACCCTTGTGAATGAGGAATTGGAGAAGGTTTATGGTGACGAACATTGTCATCCTCCATTACTGTGATTAAGCCTGAGACATTTATGATTATTGGCCTGATTGTCATTTATTTAGGCCAAGGAATCTTACACTTTTCATGTACCATCTTTATCTTATATTAATTTAAGAATGTTTTTGCTATATTGTTTATATAGTTCAATGCAGACTTGTCTATAAGTTTTTGCTATATTGTTTATATCTAGTTCAATGCTGACTGCAAGGGGTGCTTAAAACTTATCAAGTGCTTCAAAAAAAAATTGCTTGCAAGTGCTAGTCTGGTATGAGTCTTAATGGTAGATACTGCTTACTGTTATGCAGTGACAGTTACTAAGTATGTAGTTGCAAGTGTTAATGTCATTAAGTGCTTACTGTCATGTGTTAAGGTTCGTTTATTGCATAAGTGCTTCGTGGTGTTCCAAAGTGCTTACTCACAAGCACCGGCCGAAAACTAATTAAAGTGCTTAGTGTTTGAGCTAGAGCACTGTTACATTCAAGCATAATCTGAATGGACTGTACAAGAATTCAATGTTTTGTCACCTGCATGGATAATAGAAGTAAGAACATCAAATGAATTCATTCTTACATAATGGAAAAAACAAAATGTAAGACACAACAAAGAACAAAGTAGATAACAACAAAGTAAGTGAGATAATCAAAGAACAAAGATAAAAACTTCATATATTTGATAGACAAAAAGAACATTTGATAGAGAAAAAAAATGAAAAACAAAGAACAAAGTGCTAGAGACAAAAAACTTTTTATATAAACAAAATATTCTACAAAAAAAGGCCATAAGGCCAATGTTTTCGGGGGCTTTCGGGGGGCTTTCTGGGTGTCTTCTGGGGGCTTTCGGGGGCTTTCGCTTTCAGGGGGCTTTCAGGGGCTTTCTGGGTTCGGACTCGCTCACTCCACATTTCTCCTCCACCTCCGCCTCCTTCTGCCTTTTGGTCTTCCGGGCGGTTTCTGAGACTCTCAAAAAATGAGTTGTTTTTCCTCTTCTTCATCTGCCTCTTCCTCTTCCTCTTCCTCTTCCTCTTCCTCTTCCTCTTCCTCTTCCTCTTCCTCTTCCTCTTCCTCTTCCTCTTCCTCTTCATCCTCCTCTTCTTCTTCATCCTCCTCTTCCTCAGAATTCTCCTCCTCTTCCTCTTCAGAATTATCCACTTCCCGCTCTACTTCCTGCTCGACTTCTGTAAACAAAAAAAGCATTTAGTTAAAACAAAAGAAAAACAAAACAAAAAAAAATTGCAAAACAAAAGAATACCTTCTTCTTCCTCATGGTCCTCAGTGTCTGTTGCTTCTTCTGGACGAACCGGCTCAAAGAAATAGGCGCTCCTGTATTGCGGAGCGACGTCCACATCCTCAGGCACCTGCTTAAGCACATACTCGGGTGCTTTATTTCTGCTGCATGCAGAGGCCATTGCAAAGGAAATAGACGGAATGGGCGTAAGAAGAGGATTTGGGCAAGAAGCCGGCTTAAGGCGAAAGCGTGAGGGCGTAAGAAGAGCTTAAATCCTATGATTAGGCGCCTAGTGCTTAAATCCTATGCTTAGGCGCGTCAGTGTGCGAAAAACCTCACACGCGCCAGAACAATTAATTCGTAACCAGGCTTAAATATTTCGTATGACCATTGGAATTGACACATGTCACATCGAGGAAATGCCTTGACACTATATTTTTGCCAAGAATGTTGGGATAGTGTTGGTACCAAAATAAATAATTGAATGTTATTCCAATGTCACAAATGTACATTCTTAAACAACAATTCAATCTTCATTTTTCGAAGTACGTGTCCATGCACACCACCCTTGTGCATCCTCACTATTATTTTAATATATATCCAAATATGTGCTTACGTGCTTAGGTGCTGGAACAACAAATCACTTGCAAAGAATTACATCAATTTGGTTAAGTGTCAAATTTTGTACATGTCTGTGCCTTCTATTTTGTCCATATCAATTTTAGGATATCTTACCACGTGGCTGTGCACGGAGGCTTCGGGTTGTTTAGTGATCAACATGTACTTGAAATCACCCAAGAATTGATAATACAGTCCACTTAAGATAACCTCATGCACTCCAAATTTTTGCCCCCATCCATCTTTGATCTGTGCACTTGAGGATGTAGAAGTCCACACCCTCTGAATTGTCTACCTCAAAGATTCATCGCAAAATTGTCACCTACCTCTACCAAATTATCGATCCATTCATTGGCTTGTTCAAGAGTCTCATTTTTTTCTTCTCAACTCCTGGTTTTAAGTCACACCTCCCACTTTCCAAATCTACCATTGATGCAGAGTCCCACTCTCGATCCATGCAAAACAAGCAGAAACATGATAGGCATCTATGAGCAAGCCTGTTTGGTCTACTCCTGCTGACAGGTCTGATACAGTGAATCTTCTTTGTGCCTTTAAGTGTTTCAATTTCATATTCTTGCATGTTTGCCACAACAAAGAAGTTCAATTTCCCAAAAAATATCATTTGATCTCATCTCGCTTCATCAACCGGTAGATCGTTGAAATATGTACACGTAAATTTTACAATATCTTTAGCATGCCTCCAGCTTGCACACCATTGGGTTTGAGTTGTTCCTTACTTAGCAAACTTTTTGATAACAAAGACCTTCACCATCATGTTCACCTTTACCATGAGCAGTGGCAAAGTAGTTCCACACTATTTCCTTATCATTCATTGTGAAGTACCTGCCTAAGAAAAAAAAAGGTTTTGCTGACTTGAATTGTGATGAGTAGCTCCAAACCCAATGCTTCTCATACCCTATTTCCTGTTCCTTAAGCCATGCAACATGCTTTTGTAGGCGTTGTTCCACAAATAATGAGTCATGCACTTTATCATCATAAATGTAAAAGTGAGTCTCTTTTATGATCTTCCTACCATTGTTGAGTCTATTCCCCGACCGCCCAATCTTCTCGTTTCTTTTTTTCTTCTTTGGACGCTCTTCTTCTTAAATACGATAGGAACAGAATATCAAACTTTTGTCATGTCTATATGTTATGTGAACAAGTATAGAAACTTGGTCCAGATGCCGCTGCATTGACCGGGCTCATTCGGATCTTGATGCCGTAATTTTCTCGCAAAGTCAATAAATGTATACAATTGTATCTTCCGAAATGATGACACACACCGCTTAAACCGATTGGCCCGCCAATGTGCTATGTAATTGTGTGGAACAAAATCTGATATTACCTTCTTCACATCCTCTTGAAACTCTTTTTGGGACTTCTCTCCTTCAGACTAATCTTAAGACAGTTTGTACCTCAAAGCCTTTCTTGATCCCCTCAATTCTCGTCCCCGTCCACGTGTTGCTTTTCAAATGTCTTCCAAGTAACTAGTAATGAACCCGTGCCATCCATTTCCCCTGTGGACATTTTTAATTCTATCCAACCCACATTTTTACACGCCAACATCAAGCGCTATTATGATCAAACCACTTCTCATCATCACCTTTGCCGCACCACTTGTCTCCATAAATCACCGGTGCACTTGATTGTATGCTCCTTGGCTGCACATTCTCGGCCAGGGCCACAAATATCATAGTGACAGCTGTAATTGTCATGAACTCCACCCCGATTTTCTCAGCCGCTCAATCCCGCATGGTGTATTCAAATTTCAAGTGGTAGATGCAACAAAGATGTATGCCTTTCACGCATCCTCCTTACAAAACTCTCGGTTTCAACCTCTCAAAAGTCTGCAATGCAATTTTGATATGAGGATTCTCCTCTAAACTCCGAGGTAGAATTGCAACAAAGAAGGAAATCGTGAATGCCAAATAAATGCTACATATAATGAACCCTACAATATATGATGAATACTTACTTGGATGACTTCAAGAAGGTGAATTGGATGTTCCATCTTTATTCCCCGCCCTCTCGATACATACCTCCTCACGCCTTTCTTGTATGGAGAAACTCTTGTATTTTCTCGGTCTTAACTTGAGAACAAATTTCTCCATTGTAATCTAACATGCTATCCATCCGCTTCCTCCTCCCTAACATTGACCAAGGTCCTTCCCCTTTGTTAGCTTGCACCCTTCTTTGAAAAGCATTTGAAATTGTTTTTCTGGGATGTCGACCACTTCTTTTGATTCAATGGCTTGACACCATTTGTACCTCGCTAGTCGCCATTATCGTGGTGGACTTCCTTGCACGAAGCATGTCATGATTCCTCTCATACTTATGTTCTTGCATTGTTTCCTTCAAATTCTTCACCATTTGCTCTACCATAGTAACCCGCTTAGATTTCTTTATAGAAGCAATTGGTAAATCCCTTTGCCCTCCAAAGAAGACCCGTCAAGGATACGCCTTTGTCATTGTCATCAACATTTGTACTAATTTGGTTGAATACTTCAAAGATTTCTCCCGAAATTTCTCTTATTCTCATGGCCACTCACCCTCAATTTCTTATTCTTCTTTGAAGGCTAATCTTTAGAAGGGAAATTCTTCTTCATTGCTATCTTCTTTGCATACACCTCCTCGATCTCTTTCCTTGTTTGCTGCATCAATGGCTTTGTAAAGTGAACGGGAGAGGAATTGGGTTTCATCTATCCCGGATTTCGTGGTATTGCAAAATTGGTGAGGGCAAATTGTTGAATTTCTCGTTCGTGCAATTCTTGGAAACAATTAGTCCCTCCATTTTGCTTGAATTAAGATGGGTAAGCCCGCCATCCATGAATATGGCGGGCTACGTGCATTCATGTTTCCGCACCATTCAAGCTCATGATTCTCTCACTTGCCATTTGATCTGCCAAGACCCTACATGTCAATTGATCAATCACGCGATTTTAAAATACTTGTTTTAAGAACGGGCCCGGACGGGATTTCTCGCTACCCAAGACCGACTTTGCACCCAACAAAGTTTATTTCTCGAGCAATCCACAATGCTTTGTGGGTTTGATCTCGTTATACTTTATCCGCTTTATGGGTATGAGAACACCGTATCATCTTGCCATGCTAGACCGCCTCTAGCCTTGAAATTTTCTTTTATGTTCTTTATCGCTTGCCTAAACAGAGATACATCATTTTCTACAAGTCTAAAATTTAAGGTGTCCATATGTCCATATATCATGCAATCTCAGCAAAAAACGGCTTCGTGTAAAAAAAATTAAAAATACTAAGAAATTATAAAATAGAATATAATGTATTTTTATCGGCCCACGGATTCCAATTTGGCTTATGGGATCAAACAAAGGAAGTAGTAAGCATATTATCGCCGTGATAAATCCTTGCACCACGAACGCAGATTTCGACTTCGTGCACCTGGATTGCGCTTATCCGGCCGGGTGGCTAATGCTCTACCACCGAACTCCCCGCAAGCATCTGGACGAGTGTGGAAGTGTCATCCAAAACTTGATCCCTCAAATTTCGTAAAGTCTTGTTATGAGCTTCTGGCAATTCAGGATGAGCTGCCTCCGTCGGACGGATGGAGTCACCAGGTGCCGGGAGATGATTGGGGCAACATCTGGAGATGGGTGTGGAACCCAATCTCGCCCCCCAAGATTCGGGTGTTGATGTGGCAGATAGTGCACCATTCCCTGGGGGTGAACACGTGGGTTCACAGGATCAACTGGCCGATTAGCTTACTGCGTCCCCTATGTGTGGTGCCTCTCAGAGACCCCGAGCATCAGATGTTTCTTTTGCTCGACATCCAAATGGCATGGTAGTGGGTCCAAATTTTTCACATTTAAATCCGCAATAAGAGGTTTTGTTGGGGGTGTACCCTAACGGGTGGTCCCAGCTTCAGAGTCTAGCCTTCCATTTGTGTAAAGCCTGGTTGCTGTGGCTCATTTGAAAGCGACGACGCATGAAGGTATTTAGGAATGAGGAGGTGCAGCCTGGGGTTTTGATCAACCAGTTGAGATACAAATTATATCTTTCTTACCTCGAAAGGCCCCTGGAAAGAGCATATCTCAAGGCAAAGAAGTTGAAAGGACCCTCCTCATTGTAGACAGATAAGGTGTTTGTGTCATGAGTCGAGGTAGGTATACATGCCGTGGGTTCTCCCTCCAAAGCAAGGTGGAGTACCCTAGCATCGCTCATCTTGTACTTACTCTATATTAATATTAGTTAACTTGATCTTTCAAAAAAAAAAAAAAAAAAAAAAAAATTCTGCACCACGGCAGGGCGCTCGGGAAAAACTTAGCCATAATAAGTATACCGGGCAGACTGCATAATGAGATGATATAACATCAAGTCAATACCGCATCAGAGGACATAGCCGAGTCCGCAGTATCTACGATCTCTTGAAGGTATGATCCCAGCAAGCTTATGGAGGCTGTGTTCAAGAGCACATGTAGCGGCTGGTTAGGCAGGACTAAATGAACATCGTGCCCGAATACGACCGTATGCTGGACAGGCCCGAAGAGCATGGCATTCATCCTCAATGATGCCATGTTGGCAACATTGGCAAAATCCTCGCCCTCAAGTGTTTCGAGTCCACCGACCTATCTCGATGCAGATACGAATGGAAGCTATCAGTTTGCACTTCTTCATGGGCAAATGGATACGCAGATAATGTTTTGAATCTCATGTGAGCATGGGATTGACCTGCTTTCAATAGTGTGCCATCTTGATACAAATTTAAACATCTATGCTACCACCTAAGGCCACTTAACTACTACCATTGCCAAATTAAGTAGTAGTATCTATGGGCAGATTACTACCACCACTCTTGCTCAGATTAACCAGCACTATTTGTGGATAAATTAATTAGCACTATCTACGACTAGATTAACCACTTCATACCTATGGTTAGATTAACCACACTACCAACGTTGCCAAATTAACCACAATTAACTATGGCCAGATTAACCACCACTCACCTCATAATCTTCACATACACATGCTCATAAACCTATTTCATTGTATGTCCCAGATCTCTTATCAGAGTCAATTACTTCGAGAACGTAGTATTAAACCGTGGATAATTCTGCTTCCCATTATTGAAGTCTGAAATTCTGTTTGTTGGAATACGTAGCATAATAACAGGGGGTTACTTTTGTATTTTTGTATGCTTTTCACTAAGGTTTTGCTATGATTTTGTGGTGTATTTCAATTGATGTACTAATGCGTACATCTAGAGCGCGCATACACAAATAGTGTTTTTCATGTTTTCTTTCAATGGCGGGCACCCATGTTTTTTTTTTGGGTAACTGGTGGTATTATTAGTGGTCTACATGGCATGCAGGCCTTAAAGGTCTTAATTTTAGGGTTTGAAATTTCTTTATCAAACTCTGGATATGGCTTCAAGCAAAAATTTGAGCAAGCATGGTAGAAAATAAGGGTATGGGCAGGAAGGCAGCGGAACTTGTTTGAATGATGCAAGTTTAACATGTCCAAGCTTAGTACTTTTTTCTCCCCGCCGTAAAGCACGAGGGAAGAATCCGCCCTTCCTTGCCCGTATCCTTGCTCCTTCTCTTGGCCCTCGTTATGGCTTCCCTTGTTCACCCCCGCTTTTGTTCCTCATCTTTTGTTTCCTTCATCCCCACACCGGATCCGCCTTTTGCAAAAGAAATTTTGGCATGATCGCCTCCCCACCGCACCTCCACGCCTTCCTTGCCCCTTCCTTCAACCCATCTCGCCGTTTCTCCGCCGCAGGCCCCGCTTTGGTGTGAGGTTTGATTATAGTTTGAAGAAATTGAAACCCAGCTCGGGATGGACGCTTAGCGCCTTTTGGAGCCCTTCATTGATGCAGAATGTGGCCTCTGATGTGATATTTTCGAAACGGAACATCGTCAACGTACTAGAGGTCTGCTCTTGAGTTCCGCCTTAAACCTTTTATGTCCTTGGCTGTGGGAGTCCCTATTGCGGAAGCAGTGTATTGTTTAGTTTGCACCAGATGGGCATATAAACACTGCTGTTATTCAGGTGATCAGGATAGCAATTCATGGGAATTGGCTGAAGCAGATGAATTTGAACCAATTCCTCGCATGTGTAGGCTTACTTTAGCTATGTATGAACAGGATCTAAGTCATCCAGAATGGGCCCCTCCTGGTGGATACCAAATAAAACTTGAAAATGTGCATAAAAAGGTGAACCACACTCCCAAGAAAGAAATTGTGCCTCTCTATCTCATTTATCTTGATCATGATAATTCAGAAATTGTGTTGGCTATGAGAGGCCTTAATCTGTGCAGAGAAATGGATTATTTTGTCCTTTGGGACAACAAGTTAGGGAAACAAAGATTTAATGAGGGTTATGTGCACCATGACCTGCCGAGAGCTGCTTGCTGGTTGCTAAACAAAGAGGTAGAAACTCTGAAAGCTCTGGTGTTGAAACACCCTACTTATACACTCATATTTGCAGGCCATTCTCTTGGCTCTGGTGTTGCTTCAATGATGGCAATATTGGCTGTAAAATTCCCTTTTCTAGTAGGAGCTATTTCTAGAAAGCGGATCCGCTGCTATGCCATTGCTCCTGCTCGATATATCCCTCTTAATTTGGCAATAGAATATGCAGACGTGATCCATTCAGTAATTTTGCAGGTAATGCTACTTGTCATGTTACATTCCTACATTTCACTGGATGTTCACTAAATGTATAATTTCTTTTTGAAAGGATGATTTTCTTCCACGGACAGCCACGCCATTGGAGGATATATTCAACTCCATTTTCTGGTAATGAAAAAACTAGGGATGTTCTATACTGATTTCCTTTGGATACTCATTTATAATGTTTCACAGTCTTCCATGCCTTCTATGCGCAAGATGCACAAGAGATACATGCATTTCAGAAACAAAGTTGTACAGAGACCCTCGGCGATTATATGCACCTAGACGATTCTATCACATAGTCGAGAGGAAGTGGTGTCAGTAAGTATCTAAGAACTTTTCTCTCTTCCTTGAACTGGAGTTGTATGGCATAGTAGAACTAATGTTGATGCGTGTTATTATGGAAAAAAGAAGTGTCTATAATGTTGCCATAGCTGATTTGCAGGTTTTAATGTCTGGCCATGCATGCCATATCTTATTTCTTATTTAGCATTGTGAGAGATGTTCTACTCTGAACATATAGTAAGCTAGATTGCTAGTTTATATAGATGGAGTTTTCATAAATGGTAAGCAAAAGTTGCTGATTTTGAATTCTTGCTGAAAATGCGCATTCTAATATCAATAAGAATTCTCATTCTCGTACAGATGAAATTCTTCGTTGTAGTGCTTGTAAAAACACTGCCATTTATTTCTACATAAGTGATTGCTATTATTGGAGCAATGCATACTATGCAACTTCTGCAAGTTTCTGTGATGGTTTCCATCAAGGATTCTATTATTCAATTTGGCTACATGAAGACCAAAGCATAGCATCACATGTAAAAGCGCTTTTGAAGGTCATGGAACCTTTTACATTAATTGTGTCCTCTACTTTTGTTATTATGCTAGATATTCAAATTAGGAGATTTGGTATAATATGGTTATACATGAAAAAGGTGTAAGCCTTGGCACTTATGTACTTACATAAACAACCTCTATAGTGTATATTTCTTGGCACTTACACACTTACATAAACAGGCTAACTGGCCCATAAGGTAAACCTATGTTTGCGTTAGTTAGGGCCCGGAGGGCCCAAATTTTTTTTTAATATAACAATCAACACACAACTACCATTAACATTATTAACGCAAACCATTGCATTTAACACATTTAAATTAAAATCCCCCTTAAACCCTCTTTGGTTTGGGTGCATATTCACACGGGGGGTTACTCCGGGCAGCGAGAGCCCCAAAAATATATTTACAATACATGTACAAAATTAACACCATTAAGACCTTATAGTATTTCACAAACCTTAATATACAGTATACAAAACCTTGTACATGCATACCCCACAAACGAGGATCGCTATGTATGGTCCAAATCTTGGAATAAAGGGCAAATATGCCCATCCGACAGCTCTCGTTGCCCAGAGTAACCCCCCGTGTGAATACGCATCCAAACCAAAGGGGGTTTAAGGGGGATTTTAATTTAAATGTGTTAAATGCAATGGTTTGCGTTAATAATGTTAATGGTAGTTGTGTGTTGATTGTTATATTAAAAAATTGCAGTATTGAATAGCAACAGATTCAATTTTTGCCACAGTGTGGTGTTCTTCCATTTTCCAGTTCAAATCCTACCTTGAAAATGGGCCTGAGTGAGGACCTTGAATGAGGATGAGCCTATCGAGCAAAATTGATGGAGCTGCCCTCTAAATGATAATATAATTAGACCACTTGATTTTGGGAATGAGCGAGTTTTCTTCTCTAGCTCGAGATCAACCACATCGACCGCCATCTCCTCTAGCCAAATGACTCAAAATAGTAGTGGAAAAAAGAGGGATTTTCAATCCCAGGGGCTTTGGTTGAGTGATGAAAGGAGTGGCAAAAAAACCCCCCGTATATCCGAATAAAATTTACCCAGAGTGTCCAAAACTCTAAAAAAAAGGACCGCCTCCAGAACATATCTGATCTATATATGTTCTTATGTTTCGCGCTTATCCGACCGTCCGTTCGAGATCCGACGGCTCACGTGGGTTTGGGACATATCCTACGGCCCAGAAGGCCTGGGAGTTTACATATAATATGTGTACCGTGGTCCTACGGTCCAGATTGATCTGATCCTGACCGTCGGTCCGAGATCCGACGGCTCACGTGGCTTGGGGACACATCCTACGGTCCACGTGGCTTTGGGAATTATATGTAATAGATCCTACGGCTCATATTGCTTTTATATGGTGAGATCTTGATCGTTGATCGAGTTTAAGATCCTAAAGCTCATATTCAATGCTCGTTCCTTAAGGAAAGGCTTTTAAAATTTTTTATGTTATTGGGGGGATTCGAACCCGGGTCCTCAACCCCCCAAACCCCCCACTCTAACCACTAGACCAAGCATTAATTCTATGAAAAATTTATGTTTCAAATATACTTAAGGGTAATGTTCTAATTAAGATAAAATAGACTATAATATTCTAGGATGTTTTGAAACTTTCAAAATGTTCCAGAAAGTTCTAAAATGTTCTAGAAATTTCTAGAATGTAAGGGAATCCAGAAGAATTAAAGGGAATATAAGGAAATCTCATAAGTTGTAAGAGAATCTAGGAAAATATACAAGTCTAACGGAATCTCTTAAAATCTAATTGAATCTAAGGGAATCTTCATAATATCTAAGGGAATGTAAGAAAATCTTGATGAAATCTTAGAGTTTTTTTAAGATTTTGCAAAACGTGACAATAGAATGTTCTAAAATGTTCCATAATAAATGTGTACAATATAAATCTTGAAAAAAAAAATATTCTAGATGCTCAAGGCAAGCGCTTTAGTCTAAAAATAGAAAATGTTTTAAAAATGTTGCACAGATCCAAAATAGATTATTTTAGAAGGTTTTAAATGCTCATGGGTTTTTAAGATTTTGCAAAGAGCGACAATAGAATGTTCTAAAATGTTTCATAATAAAGGTGTACAATATAAATCTTGAAAAAAAAAATTCTAGATGCTCAAGGTAAGCGCCTTAGTCTAAAAATAGAAAATGTTTTAAAAATGTTGCACAGATCTAGGAGAATCTAGAAGAATCTAAGAGAATCTCAGTAGAATCGTTGGTTATCTAGAGCACTATAGGGCCTTACATCGTAAGAACATGCTAAAACTGGAACAATGTGCCATAGGACGTATTAATTTTCTTGTCTGATCTATATATGTTCTTATGTTTCGCGCTTATCCAACCGTCCGTTCGAGATCCGACGGCTCACGTGGGTTTGGGACATATCCTACGGCCCAGATGGCCTGGGAGTTTACATATAATATGTGTACCGTGGTCCTACGGTCCAGATTGATCTGATCCTGACCGTCGGTCCGAGATCCGACGGCTCACGTGGCTTGGGGACACATCCTACGGTCCACGTGGTTTTGGGAATTATATGTAATAGATCCTACGGCTCATATTGCTTTTATATGGTGAGATCTTGATCGTTGATCGAGTTTAAGATCCTAAGGCTCATATTCAATGCTCGTTCCTTAAGGAAAGGCTTTTAAAATTTTTTATGTTATTGGGGGGATTCGAACCCGGGTCCTCAACCCCTCACTCTAACCACTAGACCAAGCATTAATTCTATGAAAAATTTATGTTTGAATATACTTAAGGGTAATGTTCTAATTAAGATAAAATAGACTATAATATTCTAGGATGTTTTGAAACTTTCAAAATGTTCCAGAAAGTTCTAAAATGTTCTAGAAATTTCTAGAATGTAAGGGAATCCAGAAGAATTAAAGGGAATATAAGGAAATCTCATAAGTTGTAAGAGAATCTAGGAAAATATACAAGTCTAACGGAATCTCTTAAAATCTAATTGAATCTAAGGGAATCTTCATTATATCTAAGGGAATGTAAGAAAATCTTGATGAAATCTTAGAGTTTTTTTAAGATTTTGCAAAACGCGATAATAGAATGTTCTAAAATGTTCCATAATAAAGGTGTACAATATAAATCTTGAAAAAAAAATTCTAGATGCTCAAGGCAAGCGCTTTAGTCTAAAAATAGAAAATGTTTTAAAAATGTTGCACAGATCCAAAATAGATTATTTTAGAAGGTTTTAAATGCTCATGGGTTTTTAAGATTTTGCAAAGAGCGACAATAAAATGTTCTAAAATGTTTCATAATAAAGGTGTACAATATAAATCTTGAAAAAAAAAATTCTAGATGCTCAAGGTAAGCGCCTTAGTCTAAAAATAGAAAATGTTTTAAAAATGTTGCACAGATCTAGGAGAATCTAGAAGAATCTAAGAGAATCTCAGTAGAATCGTTGGTTATCTAGAGCACTATAGGGCCTTACATCGTAAGAACATGCTAAATCTGGAACAATGTGCCATAGGACGTATTAATTTTCTTGTCTGATCTATATATGTTCTTATGTTTCGCGCTTATCCAACCGTCCGTTCGAGATCCGACGGCTCACATGGGTTTGGGACATATCCTACGGCCCAGATGGCCTGGGAGTTTACATATAATATGTGTACCGTGGTCCTACGGTCCAGATTGATCTGATCCTCACCGTCGGTCCGAGATCCGACGGCTCACGTGGCTTGGGGACACATCCTACAGTCCACGTGGTTTTGGGAATTATATGTAATAGATCCTACGGCTCATATTGCTTTTATATGGTGACATCTTGATCGTTGATCGAGTTTAAGATCCTAAGGCTCATATTCAATGCTCGTTCTTTAAGGAAAGGCTTTTAAAAATTTTTATGTTATTGGGGGGATTCGAACCCTGGTCCTCAACCTCCCAAACCCCCCACTCTAACCACTAGACCAAGCATTAATTCTATGAAAAATTTATGTTTCAAATATACTTAAGGGTAATGTTCTAATTAAGATAAAATAGACTATAATATTCTAGGATGTTTTGAAACTTTCAAAATGTTCCAGAAAGTTCTAAAATGTTCTAGAAATTTCTAGAATGTAAGGGAATCCAGAAGAATTAAAGGGAATATAAGGAAATCTCATAAGTTGTAAGAGAATCTAGGAAAATATACAAGTCTAACGGAATCTCTTAAAATCTAATTGAATCTAAGGGAATCTTCATAATATCTAAGGGAATGTAAGAAAATCTTGATGAAATCTTAGAGTTTTTTTAAGATTTTGCAAAACGCGACAATAGAATGTTCTAAAATGTTCCATAATAAAGGTGTACAATATAAATCTTGAAAAAAAAAATATTCTAGATGCTCAAGGCAAGCGCTTTAGTCTAAAAATAGAAAATGTTTTAAAAATGTTGCACAGATCCAAAATAGATTATTTTAGAAGGTTTTAAATGCTCATGGGTTTTAAGATTTTGCAAAGAGCGACAATAGAATGTTCTAAAATGTTTCATAATAAAGGTGTACAATATAAATCTTGAAAAAAAAAATTCTAGATGCTCAAGGTAAGCGCCTTAGTCTAAAAATAGAAAATGTTTTAAAAATGTTGCACAGATCTAGGAGAATCTAGGAGAATCTAAGAGAATCTCAGTAGAATCGTTGGTTATCTAGAGCACTATAGGGCCTTACATCGTAAGAACATGCTAAAACTGGAACAATGTGCCATAGGACGTATTAATTTTCTTGTCTGATCTATATATGTTCTTATGTTTCGCGCTTATCCAACCGTCCGTTCGAGATCCGACGGCTCACGTGGGTTTGGGACATATCCCTCTGACCCGGATGGCACGGGAGTTTACATATAATATGTGTACCGTGGTCCCTACGGTCCGTTGATTCGATCCTGACCGTCGGTCCGAGATCCGACGGCTCACGTGGCTTGGGGACACATCCTACGGTCCACGTGGTTTTGGGAATTATATGTAATAGATCCTACGGCTCATATTGCTTTTATATGGTGAGATCTTGATCGTTGATCGAGTTTAAGATCCTAAGGCTCATATTCAATGCTCGTTCCTTAAGGAAAGGCTTTTAAAATTTTTTATGTTATTAGGGGGATTCGAACCCTGGTCCTTAACCCCCCAAACCCCCCACTCTAACCACTAGACCAAGCATTAATTCTATGAAAAATTTATGTTTCAAATATACTTAAGGGTAATGTTTTAATTAAGATAAAATAGACTATAATATTCTAGGATGTTTTGAAACTTTCAAAATGTTCCAGAAAGTTCTAAAATGTTCTAGAAATTTCTAGAATGTAAGGGAATCCAGAAGAATTAAAGGGAATATAAGGAAATCTCATAAGTTGTAAGAGAATCTAGGAAAATATACAAGTCTAATGGAATCTCTTAAAATCTAATTAAATCTAAGGGAATCTTCATAATATCTAAGGGAATGTAAGAAAATCTTGATGAAATCTTAGAGTTTTTTTAAGATTTTGCAAAACGCGACAATAGAATGTTCTAAAATGTTCCATAATAAAGGTGTACAATATAAATCTTGAAATAATAAAGGTGTACAATATAAATCTTGAAAACAAAAATATTCTAGATGCTCAAGGCAAGCGCTTTAGTCTAAAAATAGAAAATGTTTTAAAAATGTTGCACAGATCCAAAATAGATTATTTTAGAAGGTTTTAAATGCTCATGGGTTTTTAAGAGTTTGCAAAGAGCGACAATAGAATGTTCTAAAATGTTTCATAATAAAGGTGTACAATATAAATCTTGAAAAAAAAAATTCTAGATGCTCAAGGTAAGCGCCTTAGTCTAAAAATAGAAAATGTTTTAAAAATGTTGCACAGATCTAGGAGAATCTAGGAGAATCTAAGAGAATCTCAGTAGAATCGTTGGTTATCTAGAGCACTATAGGGCCTTACATCGTAAGAACATGCTAAAACTGGAACAATGCGCCATAGGACGTATTAATTTTCTTGTATATATATATATAAATGGGTAAAAAAAAACCCTTCCCCATGCATGCAGATAGGTTATACGTAAAAACATGGTGAATCCCCCTTGGTCCATGATGGGCGCATGGCCGAATGGTGAGGGGGGATGTATGTTTTGTCATGGCATGGCATGGTTGTGTTTCTCTCTGGACCATGAATGGGGCCATGGTAGCGCATGAGCAGATGGGGTGATGGACTGGATGGGCATGGAGGTGGTTGATTCTGGAAGGCTGGAACCACCTGGGATGTGGCTAGATTAACGACATCCCACATGATATATATAGACTTCCTTTGGAAATAGGCATTCAAGTCGTCCTCGCTATAAGAAACCTTCTTAAGAAACATAACTGTAAGGAAAGATAAAGTACACATACTTATAGTTTCGTGTCCTCCTCATTCTCTAGATCATGCATATTCTGTCCACGGTGCATCATGCACCTCTAAGCTTGCAACTTCAAATCACTTGAAGCTCAGAAAAACCTTAGCATGAGACAAAATCTATGCATGTCCTTCATTCTTGCTCGTGTCAAATAATTTACTCCGTTGAGATTACTGTTTGGGCATAAATCAAGTTTATGTTGGGAACATATCGACTAGAAATACTCACCGAATCCCTCTCTTTTATCTATCTTTTGTTTCTAAGAGCCAACATTGTTGAAGACTCCACATTTGATTCTATTCTTTTTAACACATATTGCATAAAGATTACTAGCTTTGGGAGGTAATAAGATGATCCTCGTTCTCTATAACTCCTCCATGCAGGAAGCAGAATCTCATAATAGGCTTCTGTATGTGGCGGTTCTACCTAGGCAAAACAATGAATACCATGAGCAAGAAAAGGAATCTCATAACGGACTTCTAATTGTTATGGTCGGCTTACAATTTTACTCTATGCTCTATCTACAAATATAACATCTGCAAGCATCTGATTTAGGATCACAAACCAATATATTTCCCTAGATTTACCTCAGGCTTCGTTAAGATTAGATGTTATCAAGACAAAACATTTAGCAAAGCTTTCAATTTATCCAATTGTGTCATCAGAAAGGCATTTACTACGTAAACTCTCCTAAGAAGACAAAGACTCTAGAAAAATTGGATGCATTAGAAATAAACCTCCGGTCATAGCTTCAAGCTTATCTCTGCGGAATTAGAGATAATGGCATCAAGGAAAAAAAAAAAGGAGGAGGATATTTAATTATACGGAGTCAAAGATCGTGAAGATTGCATGCACGACAAACGGATGCATAAAATCGATGTCCATAAAGATTTTCATTTAAATACATAGTGCAAAATACGATACGCAAGTTGAAAATTAACGAAGAATTTTCTAGAGAATTTTTAATTTCCTGAACTATCGGTGGTAATATTAGCAGATCTAATGGCTTAATGCAAAAGTAGATGACGTGGCATGGCATATGGAAAACTAGAATTTGATGAATTGTTGTAAGGGAGGTTAGGTCAGCCTGCTAATTAAACTCATGCGCGATAACAATTACTAATCTTGCAATTTACCCAAAATCTTCTAACGTGCATATGGATTGTCCTTGGATTGCACCATAGAATCTATTAGAAGGGGTAAAAATACATTTTCATAGATTTGATATAACAATTGAAGCATCAAGTCTTTCAAAATGTATTGTAACATTTTTTGGGTTGCCCGTATTCCACCATCTCGGTAATTGTTTTTGGGACGAACCAAGAAGCTACATCTATGCAATTGATGTATACATCTAAACTGAGAGTTGATTCCACAAATTAGACATCATTTGAGCTGTAAAATGAGCGAAAACAAGAAGAATTGGTTGCAAACATGAAAGCAAGTAACAACGTGTATGCTTTAGCTTTAGCTTCATATATTGATGACTTACTTTTAGTATCATTCTCGAATAAGGGCTCGCATGAAAACAGACAAAAGCTCCCGACAACAGTTTTTCTACAATGGTATAGAGTAGGTAGCTGCACATCACAGGCTAACCAAAAAATGAAAAATATAGGGAATATCTAGTTATAACACCTGGACCCCAAATAAATTGTGTGCTACAAATGCTGGCTAGTGTACCTGCCGAGAGTTTATCGCCGGGATTAAAAAACCCCGCCCTTTCGGGTTTTCGAGGAAAAACCCTAGCGATAAAATCTCGACAAGTGGCTTGGACAATGCAAGGCTGCTAAACGTTCCCACAAAAAAAAATCCACGCTCCACAGAGAATACCGAAGTCGGGCATCACCCCTGAACCTGCACATCACCAACAAAAAACCAATAGAAAAAAAACCTCGAAAAGCGAGGGGCTGGTCACGTGTGTCACGCGACAAAAAACAACATTTACACCTCGAAAGAGCGAGGGGCTGGTCACGCGTGCCACACAACAAAAAACAACATTTATAATAATATACACATGAAGGGAGGGCGGGTGGGAGTCAAGGGAGAAAACGCCGATGAGAAGTCGATGAAGAACCTGCAAGAAATAGCGATCCCCAAATGAACCATAGCCTCAGAATATGCAATGCATGCATGCATGGGATAGATTCATGCTCGCCCATTCGAGAATTCCAATCCGATGGCTCGGATCGATGTATGCTACTTAGGAACATAGAAATAATATTTTTTGCTTCTTATTGTAGTCCTTTATTTTAAGTGTAAACTGGATTAAAACATCTGCCTCTACGCGTTTCTAGGTCTAACAAACTGTGTATGCTTTTGGTTTTTCTTTGCATCAATTGCTGGCATCGCCAATGGTTGCACGTCTCGCATCCTACATTTTGCAAGTCTCTACCGTCAGAGAATACCTTACATGACAAGGGATCTGAGAGCCTACTACCAGGGTTTTTCCTCCTATGTGGGGGTTTTTTCATCCTAGTAGTAGGGACACATTGTATAGTAGCATTTGTCTCTTTGGTGTGGTTTTATCTGCTTTGTGTACTGCATGTACTGTCTCATAGGTCAAGTTTGGCCTCCGCGGACGTTAAAATATACTTCCTTCCTTCTTATTTTTAGACTATTGCTCTATGTATGATACTGAAGGATGATGTGACAGTTTCATCTATTTAGCTTATTAATTTTTAACCGATTTTTTTTTTTTGGTTAATGGTGAAGGGCGTTAAGCCGGATAGATTCATTGCTTACCTGTTGTGGCTAGAGCTTTTACCCATTAGGCTAACACTCTTGATTCCACTGCAGGTGTCTCATGGTGTTCAATGAGGAAAGAATATTGCTCAAATGTACGGGCTGTATATCTGGAAATTAGCATCTTGGTGACATCTATCAGCTTGTGTACGGTTTAATTTTTTATGTGGTGTGTTCGCCACTATAGGTGGTTGAATCTTAAAAGTATTATTTTTTTAACTTCTTCCTTCATATATATTATTATAAATTGGTCTTGGACTTGCAAGATTACGTCATTAGTATTCTAAGTTGTACTGTATAAGCTCCAAACATTATGGATAATATGGTGCACTCGCTCTTGTATTTGAATTTCAGATATCCTTTGTCTACATTGTAAGCTTTATCTGAGGTATTTGAGTAAATCTATGACTTGCTCTACTCATCTGTCATGATTCTTAAAATGTTACTTGGTCTTGATTTATTTAACTCCCATCTCTTTTGTCATCTTATTTCTGGAGGTATTTCTTAGACATTGTTTTTTTAGCCTTTACGGAATGTTATTTTCAAACTCAAATCATTGCTTGGGTTGGATTGTCACCTGGATCTAGTCCAAGGCTGCTTTTTTTTTTTTATTACTTATAAAGAGTAGTCGGTTCATACAAATAATCAAGAGGCTAAAAGGTAAGGTAAAACTTGTTACACTTATGCAGCCAATTATGCAAAGACGACTCTGAGGAATAGGTTCAATACACGGAGGTGATATGTCCCCGCTGCTTGGCATATAAAACACATGCATACATAGCTTCATCATTGGTGAAAATTATGCAGATGTATAATACTTGGCTTTTATTACAATTGAAACAGTTAGGCTTCAAATTAAGCTCCAATTGCTAAAATAGTAAATAGATGGTTTAAATATTTGAAGTCTATATGGTTCCACGTGCAAAATGAGGGAAAATCCGGATAATGGCTGGAAGTTTTCACTGGCCGTGACTCCAACCTGGACGATCTACAAGCAGCTCAGCCATGCAGGTAAGATTAACACATGCATGATACATAAATAGATAGTCTGTTATCAGTCTGGAATAAAATACTTCACGGTTTTTTTTTTTTTTTTTTTTTTTTGAGGTTAAGAGATGTTTTTTCCATTAATTAATAAAAGCCATACATATGTGTAACCAATGAGGGAACAAGATTTCCCATTAGTTACATCTTAAAGTTAAAATAAAGAAGTATCAACATGGAATGAGCATAATGTTTAAACAGTAACGTGACATCAAAAGTACAGCCAGAAAGTGTTGTTGTTCTGCAGTAGAAAATTATCCAAAATGCTGATTTGCACCAGTTGAGTAAGCTGGAACAGTTGCTGGATTGAAGGTTACCATTTGGCCAAACGAGCTCCAAAATCCTGCAAGTACAAAATTGATCTCCAAGTACCTGTTTGAAGTGTTAGACAAGAGAATGATTATGTACTGAGCAACTGGGATTATGGCAAGAAGTACTGTTGCAGATAGAGATTGAGGCTGGAAAAAGGAAGCTGATAGGATGGTTAAGGGGCTTTCATGATTTGGTCAAAGATTCTGTTGTAGACCCAGTAAAACCCTGAGTCAGTACCAAACTTGTAACTGTTATGCTCAGATCCATTTTCCATGAGCAGCTGATGAACATCCTCTTTGGCCATTAGCAGGAGTAAAGTGCCATAAAGGTCAGAGAGCATTTTGTGGGAATAATATAGTTCTCTGTACCTGTTGAGTTGTCTTTCTGTCAAGGAGAAATGGTACATGAACAGAAAACTGAACAGGCAATACATTTGCACCACTTCTCTGCAGTATATCTTAGCCCAGGTAGATTCATTACTGGTACTTCTAACCTTATATAACATGATATCATCCGAGCTTGCATCTGGCCCTGGTGGCTCTAAATTTGAGACCCCTGAGTTGTTGCAGTAGAGTGTAGCTTCTTGGTAAGTCAGCATTGTGTCGAACTTATTCCTGCCCTCTCCCTTCAGGAATTCCAGATATTCTATCAATAAGGTCAGAGAAAGGAGCATTAGAATTAATGACATTTAAACAGGAATTATACAAATTGAAAACCCCTATAAATTTACCAACAGAGTCCCATTTCCTGTCATAATTGTCACCCAATTTGCTCTTGTGAGCAGATACAAAGGCTTCCAAATCTAGTTGAAAGTTCATCTTAATCCAAAAGATAGAAAAATTATTCTTGCCATAAACAATCCTGTTTCTAGACTTCCAAATATTCCATAAAGCAGTGAAGACAATGGTATTCAAAAAAGCATCATTATTCTGAATATGCTGTAGCAAATTACCATGTGGTTGCCCAACAAACATATCACTGAACTTTCTGTAGAACCATGACCAAAACCAGGAGTTTGGGGCACTGGAAAATGTGTTGCATGGATTCATCTTGTGTGCAATTTAAATGACACCTCGGTTGAACAGTAGGAATCTTTCTTGAGAGAGAAACAAGATTGGGGAGACTCTTATGGGCTATTAACCAGACGAAAAAGTTGACTTTTGGTGGGCGAAGAATTCCGGACATTATTGTATAAAGACTTGCATTCCCTTTACGAGATAGACCATTTAAGCCCAGCTTTTAGCGTAGGTGTCCCTTTGATTAAGCGGATTATATACTAAGCTGACTTTGTATTTGACATGGCCATTTATCTTGAGGGTAAAATCATCCTGATTGAGTTACAGATTTGCAGACTGTGACAAGATGCTCTTGAAGTGTTTGAGAATAGATTTGTCACTTGAAGTGCCATGAAGAAGCCTTCTAAGATTAGTCCAGGAAATAATATGACCATTTCTTATTAGGTGTCTAACATGAGTGATACCAAGATCCAACCATTTCCTGTAAGTTTTAGGATGCCTTAAAGCAGGGATGTTACCATTGTTATCCCGGCCGGGGAGACCGTAATAAGGAGGAGTTCAAGTTGAGTTCTTGAATTGAGGGGATGTCATAACATCTCTGTACAATATTCCAAGCTTTGATTATGTTTTGCATCGAGGAGGAGAATTCCCACCGGTGCAAGTAAGTGAGGGGCTGACTTCGGCGATGTTGTTTAACACTTGGATGACCTTCAGGATATGTGCAATGGAGCCAATACCTAATGAAAGTTGAAGCTACAGAATTGTTCCCAGATAAAGTTCTCCAAACAAACTTACCTGCTAAGGCACAAGCTTGCAGATATAAATTTTTGCATCCCAGTCCTCCATTAGATTTGGATCTGGTAACAGTATCCCAGTTCACTGAATGATTTCCTCCCCAAATGAATTTCCTAATGGTTTTTTCCAGCTCATTATAAATGCACTTAGGAGCAACTAGAGCAGAGGAGAAATAAATATGAGAAGTCGCAAAGTCTGAAATTAGCAATGATAGTACGACCTGCCATAGATAAGGAACTTTTGAAATAATTTAGCTTCTGCCTGATCCTTTGGAGGATTGGGTCCCACAAGCCTTTGATGTTGGGATTGAGTGACAAAGGCATACCAAGAAGCCTAGTTGCTTGCATAGTGCCAAGGACCTTAATATCACAAATATAATTCTCAGGAATGTCTCCAACAATCACACTCTTTGCAACATTAAGATAAATTCCAGATGCAGCAGAGAAAAGGTCAATTATGCCTAAGAATTTAGAAATGTTTTCTGAATTAGAATCCAGAAAAGCAAAAGTGTCATCAGCATATTGAGATAGAATTAAACTGCCTTGATTGTCAGGGAGATTTAAACCTGTGATATTGCCAGATTCTTGATGATAATCAACTGCCTTTGTGAGGAGTTCAGCAACCACTAGAAACAGGTAGGGGGCTAAGGGGCAACCCTGTCTTACTCCTCGAGAAAGATTGAAGAAGTTAGAGGGGGAGCCATTTATTAGAACAGCCGAGTTTGCCTTAGTGTTTAACCCCATAATTAGAGAAATGAGCTTGGGGTTAAATCCAATTTTATGCATGGCAAATTCAAGGAAGTCCCAGTTAACTGAATCAAATGCCCTCTTGAAGTCTAGTTTAAGAAGAATGCAATCTTGATCAGAGACCCTATTCCAGTGTAAACCTTCCATAGCAACAATGTAGTTATCCAAAATAAATCTATTAGGAAGAAATGCAGATTGCTTAATATTGATGTTCTCTTGAAGGAAAGGTTTGATCCTATTGGCAATAATTTTGGCACATAATTTATATGAGGAGTTGGTCAAGGATATGGGTCTCCAATCAGAAAAGGCAGATGGCATATCAATTTTTGGAACAAGAGTAATTAAGCCAGCAGAAATAGATGGATGTAGATGCTCGCTTTCCAAAAAGCCATGCACTAAATTTACCACATCAGTCTTTAGGATATCCCAAAAGCAAATGTAAAACTCAGGTGGCAGACCATCTGGTCCAGGGGATTTACCCTTGCTAAAACTCAAGAGGACCTTGAAAATTTCCTGCTCAGTTGGAGTGGCAGCAATAGAATCATTCATAAGATTACATGAGTTGGGAATGATCTGGTTGATCAAGGAAATAAAATCATCTTTCTTTGAGGTAGAGATAGTGGAACTAGAATCTCTGCCATTGAACAGGGAGGCATATTTCTCTTGAAAGAAATATTTGATATCTTTTGGAGAGTCTAGACATGCACCAGTATCAGTGTGAACTTTAAGGATGGAATTTTTCAATAATCTGTTTTTGGCAGATCTGTAGAAAAACCTGGAGCTACCAAGGTCCATTTCTTTGTTGAACTTCATCTTGCATTTGATAGCAAAGGTCCTAGCTTCCAACTCTTCAATAGATTTAATTTTCTTTTCTAATACCTCCTCTCCAATCTGAAGATTTAGATCATGGGGATGATGTTGAAGTTGGCCTCTAATATCCCTCATTTGCTCGAAGTAATTTTCTTTGAGCCTAGTCTTTTCTTTATGAAGTTTCTGAGACCAATTTTTAATCCAGGACTTAACTTTCTTAATCTTTGAGTAAAAGGATTTCATAGAAAGGTGATCAATTGAAACACTAGTAGATGTATGATTATCCTGCAGGGATATATAGAAATTCCTGAAGTCACTGCAAAACTGTTCATTACCAAGAAGGGAGCAATTTAGCTTAAAAGGAATATTACCTTCCCTTGGAAGATGCAGAAGATGTTTGGTATGTAAAAACTGAGGTTGATGATCAGAGATGGAAATAGACTCATCACTCACTACATAGCAGTTGTCCCAAAAGGAACATGAGGAGGTGGAAACATAGAATCTATCTAAAGCACAAAATACCCTATTCGAGTTTTTTTGCTTATTTGACCAGGTATATATTGCAGTGGAGGAGGGGACATGGATCAAATTTAGCCCAGAGATGAAGGAGTCCCAATTGATTCTTTCATTTGTAGACATGTTGATTCTGTTTCCTAACTTCATATCCCAGTTTGGGGTGTTGTTGAAGTCACCAGAGACTATCCAGTCAACTCTAGGCTGGGAAGACATCCAAGATAAGATATCAGGCCAGAGATTTTCTCTATCCTTTGGACAAGTAGGAGCATAGATATTGATAACTCCAAAATTGGAATTGTTGATGGAAAAGACCACTGCCTGCCAACACTTACTAGGGCTATTAAAGAAGAAGACATGAGGCAAAGCTTTCCATATCATGATGAGTCCTCCACAAGTACCAGTGGACTCAATCCAAGTGGAAGAAGCACCTGGCTGGATCCAATCTGCAAGGCAGGAGCTTTCAAACTTGGGAAGCTTAGTTTCCTGCAATAAAATGAGGTCTGCCTTGTAAAGTCTCAGCTGGGAAATTATTCTCCTTCTTTTGATGGGGCCTTTCATACCCCTCACATTCCAGGTCATAATCTTCATGGAGAAAAGGAAGGGAAAGGGGAATGGCAGTGGAGTTTATGCCGCCAATGTAAATTGACACAGACGGTATTAAGTGCTAGAACTTAAAAAAAGGAAGAATATTTCTCCAGTTAAATAGAGCTGCTGTGCCAAATGCGGCTCTATATGCTTTTTATGTGCCCACTGAGTGTTTGGCAGCATGACAAGGAAGAAAGGCGATCTGGGTATGGCCACAAGGAAAAGAATGGAAGAAGAAAAAGCTAAGTCTGCTAAGGTGAGAAAGCTCTACCAGTTTCATAAACCTGCCAATGTGACCAATTTGGCAGAAGGATCCACCACAAAAGCCAGCAATGCACCTACATCTGATTAGAAGCAGAGTAATCATGAAGGATGCCTTCCTGAGAAAGGCAATGAGACAGATCTTATCCCCATGCAAGACAGAGAAATTTGTCAAGTTATAGACAATGGCAAAGACATCATGGAGGAAGGAAGGAAGGAAGGAAGGAAGGTACTTTTATCGTCCACGGAGACCAATCGGTCTATGGGACCCAATACAAAAACGCAGCAAGCGGATTACTGCCCGGATTAAAAAACCCCCGCCCCGAAGGGTTTTCGAGGGAAAAACCGTGGCAGCAATCAGCCTGCTGACAAACTGTGCTAATCATATAAAATGCAGAAACATCCCAATATATACAGTCATGCACCACCCCCGTAGTGCCTAGTCAGCGGACAGCCAGGCGGGGGCAAATGTGACCTCGCAGGTCCAGTACCTCCTGGATGTATGACCCCAGGGCACGTACTGACGGTGTGTTCATCAGCAAATGCAAGGGCACGTCCGGCCGTACTAAGGGAGCGTATCTGGCCCGGATCTGACTGAACACTGGGCAACTCTGGAAAGTGTGAGACTCATCCTCAATGGCACCCGTTTGACAGCACTGACAGAGCCTGTCCTGGCGGGGCTCCCCAATCCACCTGCCCGTCTCGATGCGAAGATGGTGGGCACCTGTGCGAATGGAGGCAATGAGTCTGCGCTTTTTCAGGGGCAGCTGGGAACGCAGGTAGAGCTGTGGGCCCCGGGCTAACACGGGGTTGATGTGCTCCTTGTAATGGGCCATTTTGACCTGCTCTAGAGCAATGGGGTCCCAGAGCTTGCCAAGGAAACAAGCATCTAGGTACTCCCGCAGGCTGTCACGATCGGCCGCTGCGCCCAGCTGTACGCATCTGTGCTCCTGCACGTTCCATCTGGCGAACCACTGATCTCTCTTACCCCTCCAACAGGCCCTAAGCCGCTGCGGACTCATGGCCACAGTGTAAGCCAGGTGCGGGAGCCGAGCATCACCCATAGTAACCACTTTCTGGGAGGAGGATGCTGAAAATACATAGTTCATTTAATGCTAGACAGGATAGGATCTGGTATAATTAAGATGTTTTATGCCCCAAGCATATTGGATAAGTGCTGGGACCTAACTGGTTTAGCTGCACATATAATTGTAGTGTTTATATACCGATTTGTCTTGCAATACACGAAATATTCAGGCCTAAATGATTGTTGCACCATTATTACGCTTGACTTGTGTTTATCTAGTAGTATAAGCTACTAATAATTATGAATTGATTGCTTATGCTGTCTTCTCCTACCTATAATTTAATAGATCTGAGGTTAAGGAGTTATGATAGTCTATATATCCTTGGCAATCTGCCTTTGATCATGTCTATGGATCTAATCTCCTAGCATGTACATGTAATTGAACTGGTTTGGCTGATCTGGCTTGCAATGCACGAAATATGTCTGGCCTAAATGAGCGCTGCACCATTATTATGCCTGAATAATGCTTATCTAGTAGTGTAAGCTGCTAATAAATATGAACTGATTGCTTATGTTGTCTTCTCTTACCTATATTTTAATAAGATCTGAGGTTAAGAAGTTATGATAGGATGTATATCCTTGGAAATCTACCTTTGATCATATCTGTGGATCTAATCTCATGGCCTGTACATGTAATTGAACTGGTTTGGTTGATTTGTCTTGCATTGCACGAAATATTCTGGCCTAAATGATGGCTGCACGGTTATTTGGCTTGATTATTGTTTATTTATTAGTGTAAGCTGCTAATAAATAGGAACTGATTGCATTTGCTGCCTTTTCTTACCCGTAATTTAATAGATCCAAGGTTAAGAAGTTATGATAGGCTTTATATCCTTGTCAATCTGCCTATGATCAGGTCTGTGGTTCTAATATCTTCATCCTAAGCAATAAACTTGTAAGAATGTAAGGTGATGTAAAGTTGCAGTTTTTAGCTTTCATAATGCATTAAGGACACCATGCAGCTTCACAATAGGGAACTGGCCGACTGAGGTGGAGCATGCATGAAGTTCACAAAAATGCAAAATAAAACTTGCTTACTTATTTGTCTTGCATTTTTATGTCTGTACCAATTTGGGAACTCCTTTGATGTGAAGGGTGGTAAACCCAAGAAGTTTATAGCTTACCTGCATGTCCTTTTGATTTTACCCTTCTTAGGCTAATAATTGAATGGTTGGCATGCAGGTAACCAAACTTCTTGCTCATCGTTTGGAGTTTATGAATATTCTTCATGAAATAAACATGTATTATGTTGTATTGGCTAAATACTCTTGTAAGTATCTTATCTGAAAAATGTTCTAGTGCTGTTTAAACAAGAGGAACAATCAATACCCATCTTACTGCTATACTGAATGCTGGCAGCAAGATATTTTGCACAAAGAAATACAATGATTACTGATTTTTCTTGTATGAAGGATACTTTCAGTTTATAATTACTTTTTTAATATGGTTCATACTTCTTATAAGCAATATATAACAACTTTTTTCGTAATGTCAATATACATATTTTCTATTAATGCTATTTTGTCACTAAGCTGTTCTCTGATACTATGTAGTAATTAGAATATGTAGCAAAATAACAGGGGGTTCCAGGGGGATTTGATATGGATGTAAAAATAACAATTCCTGAAACCATAGACCATATATCCCTAAAACAATGGAATGGTTGTTATAAAAAAAACATACATTCAAGATAAAAAATAATTACATTAGTTCATTGGGTTAAAGTAGTTCTATTAGGACATTGAGTTATTTTGGTAGAGGTTCGAACTCCCGTATTTCATATTCTAAAATCTTAGGCAAAGTCGTATAGAGGTTCGATATTCCCTCAAAACCTTAGGCGAAATCGTATTTCATATTTCAAAATCATAGGTGCCTCTAATCATAAATGACTATGAGCGAAACGAGAGGTGCCCAGAGGCCCTAACATACGATCTGGACTGTAGGATCGACGAATCCGACGACAATGGTAGTCCAGGGTGCACCTCGTTTAGATATGATGGACCAAATCAAGGCTTAATTATACATGGTCATCTGGTGTATTGTTAGGACTGCTAATTGGATTTTAGATTCCATGAACAGGGATTTTAAGATTAAAATTTTGTCTAGGTTTAGACAAGATTAAAGGTTTTTTTTACTTAACTCAATACTCTAGTTTAACTAGAGTCCTTGATTGTGGTCACATTATGACAGGTGTGCACACTTGGTTTCTTACCATATGTATACTTATTTGTTCAGGAAAAATCTGTCTTTGACATGCAAGATGATGACATCATCATCCAGTGGATAAAAGAGCTAGCCAGCCTCAAATATAATGAATGTGATGTGGACAGCCCAAGCTATGTAGTTCAAACACTTCTAGCATGTATCAAGAACAAAGAGATACACACATTTATTACACTCAAGGAAAGGAATCTTATTGATAAATCCAGATCACCTATTACCTATCTCGGCTATAGTTGTTGGTCTAGAATGTTCTACAATATGAAAAAAATCAACTTCGAGTTCAATAAATGTAAGGATAGCATTTCACTATTATACAAAGAATTTCCAAGCATTCTCTATAACAGGGCATGTAATGAAGATGAAGCAGCCAGAAAATTCGTCGTCGGAATTATGGCCTTTGAAGAGGCCAATAAGATTAACCCTCCCACTTTTGAAAAAGAGGAAAATACTGTCTCTACTCCTGTATATTTACAGGAAGAAATACATGACTGTCTGTTTTCAGATACAGACCTGACTGAGGAGGACTTTCAAAGTCTTGATGCCAACAAGGCCAAAACAGATGAATCCAATACTGAGAACTTTTCTCTAACGGATGCTAAAGTCGTGAACAAATTGTTGAATGCAACAGCGCTTCTTATGGCCATGCCATATGGAAAAGCATGAATTTTGGTGCACTGACCCCGTTAAATCTTGAAACATGGGTGTGCATTGCTGGAATTACTAACACCGAACTGAAAAAGGCAAAATCAGCTGCATTTCACATGGCAAAGTCTTGGCTAATATGGAGTGTATGGAAGCGAAGGCGAAGAAAGGTCTTTTATGATAAGCGTATTTCTTCTCAGGTGGTGCTTCAAGAAATTCGTAAGAAGTTGTATAATTGCTTTCAGATCTCCAATTGGCCTGATCGTATTAAAATTCCAATATGGAGTGATCATCTAAAAGTGATTGATGCTTCAGGGACATTTCTTACTTCTGGAAGTACTTTGTAATATTTTGAGTGTATAATATGAAGTAAAACACGTTCTTCAAAAAAAAAAAAAAAATCAGCTGCCCTAAGCTTTGAGAAGATGTTTACAGTTATTGACTTGGCTGAATTACCATTTGACATAACTTTTTTTGATCAGCCCTGCATAAAAAATTCAGGTTTATGTGTCAAACAGAAAGGACATATGGCCTACACTACCATAACGCGTGATGACTTCTACTTGAAAAGGATCTGGAGATCCTTCTGTCCCTATTTTACATGCAAATGCATCAAGAACAATGCCAAGAATTCTTGCAAAAGCGGAATTATTTGGATTGACCATGGATTATGGTATCTCCTCAACAATATGGAAGTTATCTACCCTGATACGACACCAATGATGAAAATGGTCATCTTCTCCAAGCTGCTCAACAAAGTGCTAAAACCTGCCATCATTGCCTATGCAGGCTATCTGGATGTGAGAAAAATGCTCATTGATATGACAATGGCATATGCTAAAACACCCAATGCAAATCTGAAAGCCATGTTTAGTAAGCTGGCTGACTTAGCGGAGAAGACTATTGAACCTGTTACATTTCTTGAAAAACAAGGGCAGAACAGCAAGAATACCTATATGCAGAAAACAAATTCTAATAAAAGTGGCAGTACTCTGGAATACAACAGAGGGATAAACAGGATCATTCCTAAGTACCCTCCAAGAATGCCAAGAATCACAAAAGTTCCAAAGATTGGATATTCAGAAAATGCTTCATCTGCTTCACCTAGCATTGACCCCAAAGGAACGTCTACGATCAACATGGATGAATATTCTGTTACCAAAGGAGGCAATAAAACTATTTCACTGGAGGACAGTTCAGGACTGGAACTTAACTTTGCGAATATTCCCAAGTAAAAAGAAGCTAGATACTGAGCCCTGACAGATCTTGGTGATCTATCATAGCACCTTTCATAGAATAATAACTTGACTATATGATGTTACACATATGTGCTTTTGTACGCACGCCATTTTGGCCCGCTGAATGCATTGGCACCTTGACTTGGATAGTCATTCATAATACATATAGTTGTCGTTTATGATTCTTATGTCTTGAGCATTATTTCATTTACATGTTTCCTGTTATCAAAGTTAGAATACTTCTGATGGTTAACAAAGGATATTCATTTGGTTAAACAGGGGAACCCAAGATCCATTTATAAAGATCCAAATGGAAAGAGACATCTGCAGAATAACATAGCAAAAAAGCAAGAGCGGATCATTCACATGACTTTTTTATTCAAGTCATTGGATAGATTTAATATCAGAGGATTATTTCACGATGTGCTGATAGAAATCCTTGACCAAAGAGGGACTGATTTAGTAAATGCAACTATTTTTGCCTCGAAATATATAGATCAAATCAGGGATAAAGTCTACAAACCATACAAGGTTTTTGCTGAAGGGGCAGCCAATAAATGCCCTTGCCTTAACCCGTCTCTAGCAAAGTTTGTTGATCCCAAGATTGGCCACATTCAAACCACTAATCTGGATTTAATTCACTGCCCAAAATTAAAGCTAGCTATGGCCAAAGGTCTCAATCACATACAGATGCTGGGTTTAGCACACAAACATTCGTGGAAGAATTCTCTGCGCTCTGCTTACAATTTTTCACAGTACATAAGTTTGAGTTGCTTGACATATCAGAGGATGACATCCAGAAAATAAAAGAAGTATTGATGCACTATGCTCATGCTGAAATTGTAGATTTCAAAAGAAATGTAAAAGGAAAAAGGTTCCTATGAGATGACAAAAATGTTACGAAGAACATTGACTGGTTGACAAAAAACTTCTACATTGCAGGATTGGATAAAGCAAATAATAATGCAGCATTCATATGTCAGAAATTTATTGCTGATAAGGCACTTGATAGGCTCAATAGTGCTGATTTTGAGATCATCAATGAACGCCCTGATACAATAAAAGAAAAATGCAAAGCTGATATTTGTGGCATGCTTAATACACAGGATCTTCAAAGCAGTAACTTGCCATATTTAATGGCCACTTTCAAAATGCATAAAAATGAATACAGATGGCTTACAAATGCCCATCACACTGTATTCATAGAAATTGCTGAGGTCATCACTACTATTCTAAACAATGTTTTGGACATATGGCCTCAGATTTGCCACAGAAATACGGCTAAATATAAATTATGGCATAAAAAGCGGGATAAATGCACTGCTGGATAGTAAATTCTGTCTATGATAGAGTACTTAATCTCCCAACCAAAATTCATGATGTATTCTCGGCTGACATTACTAAATGTTACGAAAACATCCCCTTAGAAGGGGAAGATGGCATCTCTGAAATTATGAATGATATTGCTGATTTAACATGGGATTACATGAGGGATGACTAACACAAGTTCCATATGCTGGTTAAATCCGACGGGATCAAATATGTTATATGTTGGGAGAAGAACCTTAAAAAGGATAAGGAAAGCATATCTTTGATGCGAAATTATAAAAGATCATTTCAAACAAATGAACCAGTGGCTACTCAATCACTGCTATCTGCAAATGGGCAGTAAAATATGGAGACAGAGAAAAGGAATACCAATGGGTTTTGCCTCAAGCCCAGCATGGTGTAACATGTATCTTGCCTGGTACGAATTGAAATTCATTCTCAAATTGGCTCGTGCAAACAGATTTCAAGATATCTATAGATTTCAGTACGCCGCAAGATACATTGATGACCTCAATATCCTTAATGGTGGTAATGTCAAGCAATTCCTTACAGATGATGCTGAAATCTCAATCTACAATATGCAACACCTTGGAATTAAGGATGAGGCCCAGAGTACAAAAGAGTCGATGGGTATACATGAACAGGTTGGTTTTAAATGCAATTTCTTGAATGTATCCATTGAGGTCACTGACCAATCTAGGGGGATATTCAACATCATAAGGTATGATAAACACTGCAAATTACCCTTCACAGCTCAAAAATTTATTATGGCAGATGGATGCAGACCATATGGACAGGCATCAAAGGTTATAATATCTCAAATTCTACCCTATATTTACACCAACTCTTGTCCATTCAATGCAGTTGCAGATATTGCTCAACTAGCTCAAGAATTTTGCAAAAATGGATTTGCAAAAGCAGACATTAATAAATTGGTGATACAAGCTCTAGAAGACGGCCAGTTCCCATGTATCATTTATACAATATAAATGATATGCTTAAAGTACTGAAAGCATCACTATAAGGAGAAGCTGATAATGGAGTAATAGCAAATATAGGGAGAGTAGGGCCTTTGATGCAGTAAGGCCCTACTCCCCTTACTGTATCCTAAATAATTGAATGCTTAGGAATGCTATCTGAACAAAGGCCCCTCAAACTACGGAAGGAGGTAGGTTTTTTTATTATTACTTATAAAGAGTAGTCGATTCATACAAATAATCAAAAGGCTAAAAGGTAAGGTACAACTTCTTTTTTTTTTTTTTTTTTTTGAAAAAAGGTAAGGTAAAACTTGTTACACTTATGCAGCCAATTATGCAAAGACGACTCTGAGGAATAGGTTCAATACATGGAGGTGATATGTCCCCGCTGCTTGGCATATAAAACACATGCATACATAGCTTCATCATTGGTGAGAATTATGCAGATGTATAATACTTGGGCTTGTTATTACAATTGAAATAGTTAGGCTTCAAATTAACCTCCAATTGCTAAAATAGTAAATAGATGGTTTAAATATTTGAAGTCTATATGGTTCCACGTGCAAAATGAGGGAAAACAAAAATATTAGAGCAACAACAGAAATTTGGATAATGGCTGGAAGTTTTCACTGGTCGTGACTCCAACCTAGACGATCTACAAGCAGCTCAGCCATGCGGGTAAGATTAACACATGCATGACACATAAATAGATAGTCTGTTATCAGTCTGGAATAAAATACTTCACGGTTTATGCCGCCAATGTAAATTGACACAGCCGGTATTAAGTGCAAAAACTTAGAAAAAGGAAGAATATTTCTCGGATAAATAGGGAGTTCTTTGTGCCAAATGCGGCTCTATATGCTTTTTATGCGCCCACTGAGTGTTCGGCAGCATGACAAGGAAGAAAGGCGATCTGGGTATGGCCACAAGGAAAAGAATGGAAGAAGAAAAAGCTAAGTCTGCTAAGGTGAGAAAGCTCTACCAGTTTCATAAACACGCCAATGTGACCAATTTGGCGAAGGATCCACCACAAAACCCCGAATGCACCTACATCTGATTGGGGCGAGTAATCATGAAGGATGCCTTCTGAGAAAAGGCAATGAGGCAAATCTTATCCCCATGCAAGACAGCAGAAATTTGTCAAGTTATAGACAATGGCAAAGACATCATGGGCGGGGATCTTTGAAAATACACCTTCAAATCAAGCTCATCAGGATATATCCTCACTAATAGTAGTTCATTTAATGCTAGACAGGATAGGATCTGGTATAATTAAGATGTTTTATGCCCCAAGCATATTGGATAAGTGTTGGGACCTAACTGGTTTAGCTGCACATATAATTGTAGTGTTTATATACTGATTTGTCTTGCAATACACGAAATATTCAGGCCTAAATGATTGTTGCACCATTATTATGCTTGACTTGTGTTTATCTAGTAGTGTAAGCTACTAATAATTATGAATTAATTGCTTATGCTGTCTCTCCTACCTATAATTTAATAGATCTGAGGTTAAGGAGTTATGATAGTCTATATATCCTTGGCAATCTGCCCCTTTATTTAAGACATTAATATAGCATTTTCTATAAAGCATATTTCAAGTAGTATAGGGCACTTTTTACTTGATTCATTAAGTAGGACATCCCTAATATTGAAGGTGACAATATTTATTGGACCAATTCCTTCAGTATAAGGATGGAATAGAAAAAGGTCAGTTGTTATTGCATTAGGTGGTGAACGAGAACTTGTTTCTTTAATTTGCATTTTAAATGCTGAACTGTGCAGGTGTTCTGGTCGTTCAGTTGGCTGCTTGAAGCTACCTATGTTGTTCCTATTTCACTAGGTGTTACATCTCCTATTTTATGGAGCAAAGTTGCTATGTTATGTGTTTATGATATAAAGTCCTCATTAAGATCTAATTTTAATTGCCATAGCTAATGCCATTGTTTTTTTTACTAGACTCTAGGGCATGCAATGATGGCATGTCTCCTTTGGTGAAGGCGCACAACATACATTTAGAGAATAAGATGTCTAGCACATTTGATAAAAAGTAGATATTGTGCAATATTCTTGAACAAGGTCCATCATTTTATCCAAGACGGATCCATTTATTTGTATCTATTTATCAACATTTTCTTTTCTTTTGAAGGACGAAAGCCAAAAAGTTTATTAGTCAGATAAAAAGTACAAAATTTACATGTCTCATCTAGCTGCGTAAGCACAAAAAGATGCCACAGGAGCACGAGCCTGGAGCATAATGTACTTACTCCAGAATAGGAGACTAACGATAAGAATCAATTCGAAGATCTTTGAATCGGATGTGTTCCATCATTTTACGATTCAAGGGAGGAACACTCATAAGTACATCAATATCTTTTTTTTCTGGGCCACCGCGCATGTAGATGAATTAATGCCCTAAAAGATGTGGTGTCTGCGGCGCTCCCATATCGACCATAGGAGCCAATCGGAACCAAGATGGAATGCCTTTTGTTTAGCTGGAGGCCATGCGTTGGGATAGGGCCTTGAGAGGATGCATCGGCGATCAATGTCTTTAAACAAACCTTGTAGCGGGACCCTTGGTTGAAACCTCCGGGACAATCAAAGAGACAATGCTCAAGAGTCTCCAATAGGGTGTGGATAGAGGGGCATGGGCGGAAAAAAGATGTCGACCCGCCTCCCATCTTTGTAAACAAGCCCGCAAAAATGGATAAGCACTTGGAAAAGGCTGCGAGTCTGAAATAAAGCCCAAAGGTAGGGGCTGGTTTGACGGCCTTCTTGCCTAGAGGGATCTGATGACCAAGAGCTTGTCTAAGAAGGCGTGAACCGGAAAGTCATCCTCATCATTCGGGGAGTCTCCAAATGAACTTTGAAATAAGCACTTTGCTCTCTGTATAGAAGTCCATCATACCTAGACCACCCCCATTTTGGAAGGATGCGCCGACCAAGCCACCTTAACCATAACACCTTTCGGTGCAGCCCAAATAAAGTTACGAACTATTGCAATGAGCTCATGCACTTTGATGCGTGGGGCTAGCGATTAAGGATGCCATATAAACATGGGTACTACTAAGGATTGACTTTGCCATTGTAATGTGACCATAAAGACAACTTAGCGGTGGACCACCCGAACAAGTGCTTCTCCAAACCCTAATGATCTCCTCCCATGCAGTTCCCATAGTAATATGGATGCCAATTTGGAATCCCCAGCGGCGATGGCACATCCATGCGCAAGTAATTTCCATGGATAATCATGAACACATCGGGGCTGGGTATCAATGTCCTGAGTTGTACATTACGCCCTCCACAAGGACAGGAAGCCAGTGAAAAAGTATCTAAGAGCAATTTGGCGGCAACAAGATTCTCGGCATTAGCGACTAGGAAGAGGAGCGTGTATTAACATGCTTTCAGTGCCATGTTTTCTTCTAAAATGTTTGGGGGCGAATCTTTTTATCCTACATAGATCACACTATATTTTTTTATATTAGTCTCGGTGGGCGATAAAACTAGTTCAATTATATGCTTTTATTTTTATAAACATTAGCACACCTTATTATCCAACTATATCTGGTGAATGGATAAGACACATTGCATATTTTTGAATATATTCCTATATACATAGTAGTTCCTTACTGGTTGCTTGTACCTCATCTCTTATGACCAGTCATATACCCTTCATAAAGAGGCCCATTATCAACAACACTAAATTATAGTTAGCTAGTAGTATCAACATCATAGCATCCCTTAGAACATATGACGATTCATTCAGACAAACACCTTGTAAGACGAGGCTCACACTCACCCACCTCATTCTCAGCACACATTACACATGATGAGGCTTGCACTCACCCACTTCTTCATATGATGGTAGCCAATAGATGCGTAGGGATCATAAAAGAAGTAAATAAGAAGAGTACTATATCGCGGAGGGATGGCATCAAGATTCATATTTGCCTTTGCCATCCTTGTCCATTAGAGCTATATATTCCATTAGTCCTTGTGGTTCATGGAATGACTTTCTAAAACAAAGTAAAGGCCAGTTCCACTACAGCGAAGTTTGGATGCTTATTGGCAACAATTGCCATGTTCTTGGCACAAATCGAAATGACCAAGCGCGGAAGCGAAATTCCATCGCACTCTTGGTAGTTAGCAGATTGAAGATATGATAAGCTTATGTGGCGGGATTTTTGGCGCACCTCGAAAACTCTCCCCGTCATAAAAAGCTGAATTTTGGCGCCATGTCGAAAACTACGGCGTCCCATGGAATCTCAAGCACAACGTCAATTGCATAGATGCAGCTTCTTGCATGTCATCTTTTAAGAAAAAAAGAAACCCAAGTACATACTAATGACCATTAGCATCTATTTGGCACATTGAAGAAATTATCGGAAAGCTAGTAGTTAAGTTACGTAGATCTTTCCTAGAATTGGCCGTGCCGTGAATCTAGAGGTATGATGTTGATGCTTAGGAAGTTATAGGCACTATTTCCTAATCTATAGAGAGTAATATAGTCCATATACAAATGAGGACTTCTCTGTTTTATTAATTTCTAGCATCTTTATCCATTAGTATCTATTTGGCACATTGAAGAAATTATCGGAAGCTAGCAGTTAAGTTACGTAGATCTTTCCTAAATTGGCCGTGCCGTGAATCAATATAGAGATATGATGTTGATGCTTAAGAAGTTATAGGCACTATTTCCTAATCTATTAGGGACTAGAAAGAGTAATATAGTCCATATACAAATGAGGACTTTTAGTTTCTATTCATTTCTAGCATTTGTTATTCCACCTTTAGTGACTAAAATGGATTGACAAATTGCAAAGGTTGTTTCTTTGCTTTATTACATTTCTAGGTTTCTTACGAAGCGATACTTTTAAACGAATGATTTATGAGGAATTTTGTGACACATTTACTAATATGTCAACTAGTTGGTAAGTATAGAAGAACCTACCACTTGCAGGTTTTCGGAAGGAACTTGGCAGTGGCGCTGTGAACATCGGTGGGTGTTGAAGGTTACGAGTAAGGGAAGTGGGAGACTGCTCTTGATTGCTTCAAACGGGTACAGACAGGAGTAGCCAACCCATAAAACTACTCACCCATAAAATAATGACTATAGACCATCTGTCTTGCCCCATAATAAATGATCCCCTTCGATTTGATATTTTTGCCAAATCAAATCATCAAATCCAATGGACATGACAACTAGAAATACAATGGCTTTCAATTTACCTAGGGTCTGAATTGATCTAGGGTCTAAATTTACCTAGGGACCATGGAAATGACAAAAACATCAAACTTACCTAATATGTCAACTGCATTGAAATTCCCAACCCAATTCTGTCATATATTTGTATGCATTTTACCTAATATGCCAACTAGACTAAAACTAACAATAATTCGCCGACACTACAGCCATTCCAGCCCATTCCTCTTAAATAGCCCAACGAATCAATTCAATTCTTAAATAGGCGACGTGAGATGGCGGGGGACAAGTATATCGAGATTTGAACATGAAACTGAAAGCATTCTACCGCCGATTGAATCTTTATGCATTGAGAATGTTTGCAAAAAAAAATTTTAAGCTTTTTTTTTAGCCCTTTTAAAGCGTATAAAGGGATGTCCTCATTGAGGGCCACATTCATTCGCTGCCCAAAAAAAAATCCACTTTATTCTGTTTTAAATTGGGATATAAACAGCAGAATGCAATGAGATGTAACCTTTAAAAGGATTGCATGCGAATTTTCGGCACAGAGCATGCATGGCGCCCTGTAGCTCTTCTTCACTTGGCAATCAGACATGGATCTCTTATCCTGCCTTTGGTAAGTAGAAATGAAAAATGGACAAAAATCCCGGATATGTACATCCTGGGTAGCTTTAGTTTCAAAATCTGATGCTGTATAATATTGGCATAAGCTACAAAATGAGTACTACTTGTTAAAATTGCATTTAGTGTAATTTGATTCTTTCTGCAGTGAATGATCTTACGAATCAGAATCAGAAACAGTGCACCGGTCCATTGTATGGCAAACAGGGCCATTTTTTTGAAAGCCAAGTTTTTGAAAGCTTGGTTTGCAATACGAATGATGCATGCAGAGGAAGTATTTACAGAGGGGCCCAAACTATGGAGACAAATTAAGACAAGAAGATCAAATATTGTGATATATTCTTCACAGCAGAAAATATTGGCATTCCTCTCACCCAGGCCATCAGAGGATAACAGTGTTTTGCAGCTTGCAGTGAATTGGTTAGACGCATTCTACCGGTTTTCCCGTCCTCACACTATTATAGGGACAGTAAGATTCTTTGCTGAACGTTTTAAGTAAATAAAGTTGATTAGTCAATCAGGTCTTTCATCTTTGCATTTCTTCTTGGCTATGCATTTCTTCTTGGCTATGCATGCTTACGCTACATCTATTCTATTCACTAAATGGCATGCAGCAACATGCACTGCAACTGCAGTTAGTTGCATGATTCCTTATGAGACATGAGCTTCATTTATTTGAGGTCATCTTGGTAAACAGTTGCGTGACCTGCGTGCAAAGTCTCTCATCATGAAATATTTACTTGGTTAAACTAATGAAACTAATTTAGTGTTTTTAATAGGCTCTGGGTGTTGTATCTGTCTGTCTCTTAGCAATTCAAAGCTCAGCTGACATCTCTCTGAAGTCTTTTGTTGGATTGCTTCAAGTAAGTTAAATTCAACTACATATTCTTAGCTGTGGTAACAATGTATAAAATGTTTACCTTCGTTTTGCTTATCTTACCGGTGTCTTTGTCACAGCACATAGTAGCCAATTTAATTGAATTCTAGATTCATAGTGTCAGCTCTGAAGCACGTGCATCACGTGCATGGTTTCTTAGTCTGCCAAAGCGTCCAAAGCTGTTCTTTTTTAGGGCTTCATTTTGCTACTCTTTTGGTGTTGATTGCTGATTAAATAGTGTAATTGAGGGGCACTTTACGTCCCAGATTACTAAAATTAATGTTATTTAACAATTCGATGTACATGAGGACTTCAGATGTTATAGCTTTTTTACTCTAAACAATGACAGTGTTCAGTTTAATAAATATCACAGCTATCATCAGGGTAACTTTTAGAGAGCTATTATCAGGGTAACTTTGACAGGACTGACATGCCAACAAGATCATCTTATGGTGCTTTCTCCTGTAGTGAAAAGCTTTTTATTTTGAGTTTGCTCATTTACAATAATCTATGAGCAATATAGTTCTCTATGTGGAAGGTAATTTTCTCCTTAGAATGAAAGGCATTAATCTGAATATCATTTATGAACACCATTTATGCAGGCGCTTGTGCCAACTCTGTTGATGAAAGTTTCAGGTCTAGGACACTAATATTGATAAGGCAAGGAACTCTCTCTCCACCCCTTCTCCAATGCATGAATAATTTATCGAACATGTGGCATTGGGTTAACAAAATTTATTTTGCATGGTTAAGTAAATAAGCTATACCTACCCCTTGCTTCTGAAGATTTTTCCCTAGCTACTAGGATAGGTGTGATAGGCTTTGGCGCACTTATAGTAAGAATTTTTCACTTAAATTAGAAATGGTAGAATAAGATATTAGTATCTAATATTGACAAATTTCCAGAGCATGGGATATGGCATGATGGTGGGTTCAAGGCCTTCATTCTGAGCCTTAACTGTAAAACTTGAACTTGGCACTGCATATTTGCAAAGGTATTTTGTACATTCTACATTTTTTCATGATTTTCCTTGTAACAGATACCATTTTTGTGATGGAAACCATCAGCATGGCTGCTGGTGCCTGCATTCTTTGGTTCATATTGCATTTTATTTGCATATGCAGGTATTTGAGGTTGTACTTTGACAGTAGATAGATGTATGTTTAAATTGAAAATTATTTTGCTTCAAGTTGAATATTTCTTTCTAATTTTGTTTAAGACGTCTAAATACTTATCTTGAATTGAAATCGATATTAGAAAATTGGCTTCATGGACAAGAATAGAGATGTTTTATCTCTCACATGTTGTTATATGCATTTCAGGGTCTTACAAGTCAAATTCCCTTTGTAGAGCATGATATTTCAAGGGTCTTACAAGTCAGAATTCTCTTTGTAGATCATGGTATTTGGAAGTTATAATTGATCTTATTATTTGGATGAAGCTCATATTTAAAAAAATAAAAATAAAATAACGTTTGTAGTCTTTGTTCTAGGAAGACCGGCCATATTTAGCAGACCTCTCTTGTTAGCAACAGGATTCATGTGTTTTTTCTTAATTGAAATTAAGGTACTATTATAGCATTTTCTATAAAGCATATTCAAGTAGTATAGGAGACTTATTACATGACAAGATTTATGGGATCAATTCCTTCAGTGTAAGGATGGGGTAGAAAAGGGTCACTTGTTATTGCATTAGATAGTGAGCGAAACCTGTTTTAGTTAATCTGCATTTTAAATCCTGCTGTCTAGGTGTTCTGGTCATGCATTTTGCTGCTTGAAGCTGCCTATGCTGTTGCTATTGCAGTAGGTGTTACATCTCCTATTTTGTGGAGCAAGGTTGCTATAGTATGTATGGCTCACGATTTGAAGTTCCTGTTAAGATCTAATTTTAATTGCCATGGCTAATGCCATTATTTTTTATACTAGACTCTAGGGCATGCAATGATGGCATGTCTCCTTTGGTTGAAGAAAAACATAGATTTAAAGAATAAGGCATCTATCACATCCTGTTACATGTTCATATGGAAGGAAAAGTACGCATTTGAAAATGGAAAATCAAATCTCTGCCTCTTTAACTCAATCCGTGTATATTTTGTGCAGCTTTTTCTATGGGGAGTATCTACTCCTTCCATTTATCGCGATAAGCGATCCAGATTGAAGTGTCATATGCGTCTTTGTATATCACACGTGAAAGAAAGAAAGAAAGAAAGAAAGATTATATTAACGTCTACGAGACCGCTTGGGTCTATGAGACCAAATATACATCAATCATGTCAGCTAGGGGCGCATTTGCAGCCACCTAGAGATATTGTTAAAAAAAAAAAAAAAAGAAACTTTTTGTCTTTTTGGCCACGGGCTCAAAGTATAAAGTGATGCCAGACTTGTTTTTCTCTTTTGAAGGACTGCTTATGTTTTCCTTTACTGTCCGCTTTCTTCTTCTAGACACTTTCATGGTTACTCCTTTTGAGATTGGATGAGATGGTCGGGAAGAGAACCTGCCTTCCGTTTATTATCATTATCACCTCCAATGAGAAGAGAGTGATCAGCCTTTAATGTAGGATCGTTTTCATGTCCGCTCTTCCCCAGCTTGCTCCTTTAATAGATTTCTTCTATGCACAGTCATTTTGGTAAAAAAAAAAGAGCTATACATTTCTGGTCCTCATAAGCGATCAGTTTGAAGAGGATGTAGGTTCTTGAAATAAGCAATAGAATCTGCCCTGTATTTCATAATAGACTGGACATGTGAAGATGAAATGTTCCTCAGAATCAATTACATTCAAGTGACATAGCCTGCAGATCCTCTTCGAGCGCTCCACCTTGGGTTCTACTAGCACGACCAGCTTCAATCTCGAGCTGATGAGATGAGACCCTGAGCTGACCGATAGCATGTCTCACTTTATGTGCAAGGTGAATATACAAATATCCTGGTCGCTTGATGAAACCATCTTCATTGAACTCAAGGAAGTGATCTTTGTAAAATTGCATCTTGGTATTTGAGTTAACCATGTCTTTGATATGTATAAAATTTCAGATCGTGCCGTATGAGCTGGTTCTTATCTTTCAAGTCTCTTTTTGCTCAGGTTTTACCGCAGTATTAGTTGCAGCCACGCTATGTTGAAAAGGAGGCAGGTTTCCCAAGCCAAATCCTAAAGAGGGCAGCCCATTGCGATGCTTTTGCATACCAACATTCCTGCACTCCTTTTCAGCGAAATCTTTGGAGCTCTTGAGAAACAATCCATGGAAACCTGCATTGGCCCTGCTCCGAGGACCCGAGTTGGTGCACTTTGTGCAAAAGGAGACTAACTGGAATGCTGCGTCCAGTTGAAGCGGAGTGGCTGAAAATTCCACCAATACGATTGGATGCGGCACAGATGCTTTACTCATAATCATTTTGGACAGAAAATAGATTTGCAGTCTTTCTATATGACCCCATTCTTTGGCTGTCATGTCCATTCCCCACATCAAAGCTCTGTATAGAAACCAACTGGTCCTAACTAAGGTATTGAAAAGATGAAGCTTTGCTGGGACATCCTGAAAATCCGCTTTGAAACATTCTTCTCTAGCATTATTTCTTATTTGAAAAAATAAGATCCCCTAAATGCATCTAGTTTGTACTTTGCGGCCCCCCTCTCCGGTGAAGGCGTGGGCCTGCGCCAGGTGTTTGTCTTCTTCATCCGGGGTTGATTGGTGGTTTTGTTGGGGTTGTTGGGGTTGATTGGCGTGCTTTCGTGAGAATCAAGAACATTGTTTTTGTCTTCTTTAAATTGTTTGTCTTTTTTACTGTTGCAGGCTGTCGAGTTCACGGGGCGGGGGCATAAAGGTACAAGTCTCCCATTTCTGGGGATGACTTCCATAATACACAAACAACATTCCAGATCAAAAGATTCAAAAGAAATGGATTTGGGGATGACCTTCACAGTGCATAAACAGCATTTCACAGAAGTGGATTTGAGGTGCTTGGAATAAGTATCGTTTTACCATGAACTCAATCCAACCCTGCTACTTTGGAAGTAACCCTGTTAATTATAAATGAACAGACTACCATTGTAATGTTTGAGAAAAGGTCTAATGCCCAAGCTTGGACATCAAATAATATTTTTGGCCGTGTATCATATTTGCATATTTGCACTTTTTAATAGTGGCAAGCCCTGTTTTAGGTGCTCTGTTGATTGGTTTTAGCTGATTTCATATTCCACCTTGGAAATTTCATCCCCTAGCATCACGCATACAGAAGCATCCAGCTGAAGCATCTGACGTTGGCGGGATTTCATTGCATCATTGGAGTGAAGCGTTTGCTTAAATTTTGTTTACCAATCAGTTTGGTACTAGGTACCACAAATTGCTTCAAAAGTAGCTTGAGAACTGGTCTGCTCCAAACTTTAAACGGTTGGTTGATAACAGTTCGAGCATTTTGTTCAGATGATGAAGCAATTACATACATCAACCTTTAGATCTTGTAATATTAATTACCTTCTTGTTGTTTTTAAGACTGTAGTAATAACTGATCTGGGCAAAATTAGAGAATGCTCTTTATTGCATGCATGCAAATGCTTAAAAATCTCCAACATTGAACTGCTTCTAAGCGTATAGATCATTAGCCCCTCTAGAAGGTAAGGCTTGAATAGAAACTCCAATAAAGTTTTAGGAATAATAGACTTCTAAGCCAGAGAAGAACTGCAGATAAATTCTCTTCCATGATAAAGATACCATGGTCGCTTCAAAATATCTTTTCCAACCTGATAATTGATTAAGCCTATTGTGCCCCACCAGGGTATATAATGGCGGACTGAGTTCCTTATTCAAGAGTTTAAGAGAATACATTCGTTATTCTCTTATCCAAAGTTAAAGAAAATTCGTTTTTGTCATACTTGGAATTCTTCTTATGTACCTGCGGGAGACATCCAGCACGTGAAACATTAAGACAGTGGAGATGTAAGCATGGAAGAGTTGGACGTTGATATGTTTGAAGCATGCTAGTCACACATGTGAGTGCGTTTTTGAGTTGCTCAAGCAGCGCCCGTTAAACAATATGGTGAATGCCTTTGCATTTTATGTTCTATCAACAGTTTGTTTATTGGCGCATTTTGTTCTTATATGCACAATAATATGTTTCGCAGGTGGAAGCAAATGGAGGTTGCTATCAAACTTGGTGATGGATTTGTGGAATCACATGGAGAGCGGAACAAGGGGTATCATTTCAGCACTCAAATCTGTAATGCCATCAGAAGCACTCTAATGGTGCTTGTTCTATCCTTTTTGGTTTTGCTAACTGGTTTTTGATATTTGCCACTTGACTTAAATGCTGTCCATATTGTCAACTCTCATGGAAGAATGCTAGGGTAACTGCTGGTTATGCTATGGTGGATTTAGTTAGTTGTTGCGGGCTGCTCAAGCCTAATGCATGTGCTGTGCTAGGGTGACAGTGTTTAAACATGGTTTGGTCTACTGCTAGTTGCTTCTGCATGATCTTGGTACCTAGTCCTGTGAATTTGGTAGTTTTGCAGCTAGGTATGTTTTTAGGGTCTTGATATTGAGCTTGGTAATTGTGCTTAACAGATGAAGACGACGTATCTTACGCTAAGAGAGTAAGTAGTTGAAAAGGTAAAATGGTCCTAAAATAGTATTGACCTCAGTAGTAAGTTAAGCATGCGGTCCTTTACCAAGTCTGCCCTGGTATGCATCCAAATGGAGTGTAAGGGTTCGGTTTTCAGGGTGTTTTGATCTGTTAGTGCATGTAGGTCTGCTGGTTAGTCTGTTGCTGTATTCCCTGGTTGATGTTAGATTCACAGAATAGGTGCTTCGTGCTGTCTGCTACATGGACACCTGATGACAGTGCACAAAGTTGTGGGCTATTAGTGCTGCATGTTTCTAGTGGGTGCTGATGTGCATGCAGAATCCTTATGGAGTTAGGGAAGTTGCAGATGCGTAACCTGCTGCATGGTTTTGTAGATAGCAAGTGGAGATGTACAACTACCACCGTTGAGTAATTTTATTCGGGGTTTGAAACATTTGAATACTGAACCCATTATAAACGTCAATAGTCCTATTCAAGAAGCAATGAGTTGCATTTATGATAGTTCTGTTTGTTTTATCATAAGGGTTATATGTCGAATCTCATGCCTAGATTGCTAGTCATTTAGAGGCAGTGTATGGCAAAGTATTTGAAATGAATGGGAAATTTTCCTTCTAGCTTTAGGATGAAACGAGGCATCTCAGTTTGAATGGGACCTATCCTACTAATAAGATTTTGGTTTGGAAAATTTCTTTTGGATCTCATAAACAAAGGACACTAAAAACAAATTTAGCCTTCTACAAAGCACAATATAGTATTAAATTCTAGTAAAAATAACATAAACGGGTCATGTTCTAGGAGATAAGCCTCTAATGAGTAATATTTTGTCCAATGAGTAACTACTTTGCACCAAAGTTGTCTTTCATTTAGCTCCCTCTAATGAGATGTGAAGTGTGCGTGTGGAACTTGTTCCTTGGTTCCACTTTATTCTTTACTAACCAACCATATTAAAAACTCCTATAACTTATTTTTTTTGTACTAAAAAATCTTACCTATAGAAAAATGAATCGGAAAAATCCTTATCTGCCTCTTTTTTGATGGTAGGTATATCCTACTATATTTCAAGTGAATGGGAAAATCATTTTTTGAGCCAGGAAGTGCGTGAGCGCCTAGGACTTTGCCACACATAGTTTAGAGCTTGGCGACTGTATGGTCTCTTATTCTTTAAAACATATAATTTATTGCTAATAGTATGCATTACAAAATGAGAAAATACTAAGTACAACATGATGTGGGTGTAATTATAATGTACAATGTTGAACCATACAGTTCATGATCATGTCCGATGAGGAACAAGAAACCCCTCAAATAACAAAGTTAATGCAGAGAAAAAGAAATGGTCAAACTAGAAACCCACCACATAGCCAAAGCGATCTGATAACAACATCCAACTAAATTAAGTAAAGATTAAATGATGCTAGATTAGACTAGAAAGGTATGCATAAAAGGGTGGGATTCAAAACCCGATATCCCTCCTTAAGTGACAAAAGACATAGAATCGTGCCATAAGTGGTTTTCTTTAAACCTAAAGAGGGCTTGACAATGTTAGGAAAGCTAGGTTTCTCGATCTCATTTCTTGGCGGGGGTTTGGAAGCAAAAGCGGCTGACCCAGACTTGCAAACATCTATAGAATACTGTCAATTCAAAGCATTGCCATTGGCGAGCCAATGCCTATAGTTTCAAGATGGCAAGGCAAAAAAGTAGCTTCTGCTTCAAACTTTGCAATGGCGAATAGGGAATATGCTTTACGATTTTTGAAAGCAAAAGTGAAATAAAAACTCCTATTAACTTTTCAATCTTTTGCAAATTTGTGACATGTAAGAAAGGGCACAACTATTATTTGGTACATACAGCTCAAAAATTGTGTGAAGGATGCCATGGTAAGTCCGTTCAATCATCATATGTTTTCCTTGCAAATGATGGATGGACAATTGTTACATCATTGGAATCGATTCGGGCGCTATAAGCGTCACTTCTCACCGGTGTCATTTTACCAACGTGCCTATTATTTGATAGAGTTCGCGAAGGAATAAGCGGCTTATAATCAAAAGAAAACAGGCAGGCCAAGGTCACGTGATGAAAGTGGAAGAATAAGTAGCTATGGTCACAAATATATGAGCAGACAACCCATTTACAAATTTGGCGGTTCAAAGTCACAGCTCAAGCGATTTGAAAATGCCTTATTCTCCCTCTTTGAATCAATTGCAAAGAGGGCGGGCGATTCAAACACAAATAGGTACTTAACAAAACAAAATAAAATACCCGCGGTCTTTGTCATAGAAAAACAGCGGTCGTTGGTTAAGCCTTTTTCATGGCCCGCACTTAAGCAGTTCTATTTATACATGTCATAGACCATTAGAATGCGCCATGTATGGCGCAGGATGTCTTTTATGCAAAATCTCCATGGCTATGTGTGGAGATGAAGGCGTATCTGGCTGTCTACTATCCAAGTTTTTGTTCTTATCTAATCTGGTAGAATAAAACACGCTGCGTAGAAAGAAAACCAAAAAGTACATATGTGGAAGCTTCCGTGAGGCGCGGAACCCGGAAAAATAGGATTGAAAAAAAGCAAAAAGGATGTAATAACATGTATGTTTCAATATTATATGATACATGAGGTATTGTATAGTTCCAAATTTTTTTTTTGGCCTTGGGGCTTTGAAGCCTGAGAGATGAGTTACGTATAAGATGAGCTCCATAGTTTGAAAATATTTGCAATGGAAGTATATGGAAATGGATTATGGAATATGAAATAATATTAATACATCAAAGAACTAGGATCTGGTATATTCTTGATACAAGAAAGGATAAATATCCCACTTTGAGCACATCCATATTATAGAATACAGGAAGGGTAAATACCCTGAGCACACCTTCTTCTTTGTTAGGTTGGCTTTGCAGCACAGGCCTGTAAAAATGCCATGGCCTCCTAGACCACGAAATATGTGGGGCTGAAACAACGTTAGCGACAGTAAATAAAGCAGAACAAATAAAGGAAAGCGATAACATAGCATGAATCTTTTCGTACAAATGCGACAAACCAATTATTGAACAATCATAAAATTTGCTCCAATAATAATAATAATAATAATAAATAATATATGTATGTATGTAATAATATGTAATAATATGTGTAATAATATATATATGGCCGTATGTATGTATAATATTATTATTAGGATACAAATTGGAATTACATTACAAAAATTAAATTTCAAAACATCCTATAAGTAATTTGAATGAAACAATTTAGCTTATTGCCGGCACAACTTTGGTCTCCATCTGATAAGAATAACCCTTTGCCTGCGTAAAGTAAACATGCAATTATACAACTTGGCTAAACTTACTTCAAGCTTTCTTCAAGTGGATGCACATCACTTGTATAGGGCATGGGGCGTAAAAGATGTCTCGACCGCCTCCCCATGCCGTAAAATGCTTCACGAAATGGATAAGCACTTGGAAAAGGTCAGTAGTCTCGAAATAAAGTTTGCTGTAGGACTGGTTTGACAAACCTTTCTTGCCTAGAGGGATACAATGACCAAGAGCTTGTCTAAGAAGGCGTGAACCAGGAAAGTCATCCTCATCATTCAGAGTCTCCAATGAACTTTGAAATAAGCACTGTTCGCAGTGAAGAAGTCCATCACCCAGACCACCGCCCATTTGGAAGGATGCACTTCACTGCCACCTTAACCATAAACACCTTTCTCAAGACTACCAAATAAAAAGTTCTCGAATCTATTGCAATGAGCTCATGCACTTTGATCTGTGGGGCTAGCAGTAAGGATGCCATATAAACATGGGTACTACTAAGGATTGACTTTGCCATTGTAATGTGACCCGCAAGAGACAACTTAGCGGTGGACCACCAGAACAAGTGCTTCTCCAAACCCCTAATGATCTCCTCCCATGCAGTTCCCATAGTAATATGGATGCCAACTGGAATCCCCAACAGCTTGATGGCCTGTCCATGCGCAAGTAATTTCCATGGATAATCATGAACACATGCCGGAGCTGGAGTATCCAATGTCCACAGAGTTGTACACTTCTGCCACTCCACAAGGACACCGGAAGCCAGTGAAAAAGTATCTAAGAGCAATTTGGCAGCAACAAGATTCTCAGCATTAGCGACTAGGAAGAGGAACGTGTCGCAACATGCTCAGTGCCATGTTTTCTTCTAAAATGTTTCAGGACGAATCTTTTTTATCCTACATAGATCACACTATATTTTTTATATTAGTCTCCGTGGACGATAAAAACTAGTTCAATTATATGCTTTTATTTTTATAAACATTAGCACACCTTATTATCCAACTATATCTGGTGAATGGATAAGACACATTGCATATTTTTGAATATATTCCTATATACATAGTAGTTCCTTACTGGTTGCTTGTACCTCATCTCTTATGACCAGTCATATACCCTTCATAAAGAGGCCCATTATCAACAACACTAAATTATAGTTAGCTAGTAGTATCAACATCATAGCATCCCTTAGAACATATGACGATTCATTCAGACAAACACCTTGTAAGACGAGGCTCACACTCACCCACCTCATTCTCAGCACACATTACACATGATGAGGCTTGCACTCACCCACTTCTTCATATGATGGTAGCCAATAGGTACGTAGGGATCATAAAGAAGTAAATAAGAAGAGTACTATATGCGGAGGGATGGCATCAAGATTCATATTTGCCTTTGCCATCCTTGTCCATTAGAGCTATATATTCCATTAGTCCTTGTGGTTCATGGAATGACTTTCACAAAACAAAGTAAGGCCCAGATTCCACTACAACAGAAGTTTGGATGCTTATTGGCAACAATTGCCATGTTCTTGGCAGCAAATCGAAGCCAACCGCCGTGGCTTAAATTCCATCGCACTCTTGGTAGTTAGCGATTGAAGATATGATAAGCTTATGTGGCGTGGATTTTGACGCACCTCCCGTAAACTCTCCGGCCATAAAAAGTCAATTTTGACGCCATGTCGAAACTTCAAGGCCCCATGGAATCTCAAGCACAACGTCAATTGCATAGATGCAGCTTCTTGCATGTCATCTTTTAAGAAAGAAACCCAAGTACATACTAATGACCATTAGCATCTATTTGGCACATTGAAGAAATTATCGGAAAGCTAGTAGTTAAGTTACGTAGATCTTTCCTAGAATTGGCCGTGCCGTGAATCTAGAGGTATGATGTTGATGCTTAGGAAGTTATAGGCACTATTTCCTAATCTATAGAGAGTAATATAGTCCATATACAAATGAGGACTTCTCTGTTTTTTATTAATTTCTAGCATCTTTATCCATTAGTATCTATTTGGCACATTGAAGAAATTATCGGAAGCTAGCAGTTAAGTTACGTAGATCTTTCCTAGAATTGGCCGTGCCGTGAATCAATATAGAGATATGATGTTGATGCTTAAGAAGTTATAGGCACTATTTCCTAATCTATTAGGGACTAGAAAGAGTAATATAGTCCATATACAAATGAGGACTTTTAGTTTCTATTCATTTCTAGCATTTGTTATTCCACCTTTAGTGACTAAAATGGATTGACAAATTGCAAAGGTTGTTTCTTTGCTTTATTACATTTCTAGGTTTCTTACGAAGCGATACTTTTAAACGAATGATTTATGAGGAATTTTGTGACACATTTACTAATATGTCAACTAGTTGGTAAGTATAGAAGAACCTACCACTTTGCGGTTTTCGGAAGGAACTTGGCAGTGGCGCTGTGAACATCGGTGGGTGTTGAAGGTTACGAGTAAGGGAAGTGGGAGACTGCTCTTGATTGCTTCAAACGGGTACAGACAGGAGTAGCCAACCCATAAAACTACTCACCCATAAAATAATGACTATAGACCATCTGTCTTGCCCCATAATAATGATCCCTTCGATTTGATATTTTTGCCAAATCAAATCATCAAATCCAATGGACATGACAACTAGAAATACAATGGCTTTCAATTTACCTATAGGGTCTGAATTGATCTAGGGTCTAAATTTACCTAGGGACCATGGAAATGACAAAAACATCAAACTTACCTAATATGTCAACTGCATTGAAATTCCCAACCCAATTCTGTCATATATTTGTATGCATTTTACCTAATATGCCAACTAGACTAAAACTAACAATAATTCGCCGACACTACAGCCATTCCAGCCCATTCCTCTTAAATAGCCCAACGAATCAATTCAATTCTTAAATAGGCGACGTGAGATGGCGGGGGACAAGTATATCGAGATTTGAACATGAAACTGAAAGCATTCTACCGCCGATTGAATCTTTATGCATTGAGAATGTTTGCAAAAAAAAATTTTAAGCTTTTTTTAGCCCTTTTAAAGCGTATAAAAGGGATGTCCTCATTGAGGGCCACATTCATTCGCTGCCCAAAAAAAAGAATCCACTTTATTCTGTTTTAAATTGGGATATAAACAGCAGAATGCAATGAGATGTAACCTTTAAAAGGATTGCATGCGAATTTTCGGCACAGAGCATGCATGGCGCCCTGTAGCTCTTCTTCACTTGGCAATCAGACATGGATCTCTTATCCTGCCTTTGGTAAGTAGAAATGAAAAATGGACAAAAATCCCGGATATGTACATCCTGGGTAGCTTTAGTTTCAAAATCTGATGCTGTATAATATTGGCATAAGCTACAAAATGAGTACTACTTGTTAAAATTGCATTTAGTGTAATTTGATTCTTTCTGCAGTGAATGATCTTACGAATCAGAATCAGAAACAGTGCACCGGTCCATTGTATGGCAAACAGGGCCATTTTTTTGAAAGCCAAGTTTTTGAAAGCTTGGTTTGCAATACGAATGATGCATGCAGAGGAAGTATTTACAGAGGGCCCAAACTATGGAGACAAATTAAGACAAGAAGATCAAATATTGTGATATATTCTACAGCAGAAAATATTGGCATTCCTCTCACCAGGCCATCAGAGGATAACAGTGTTTTGCAGCTTGCAGTGAATTGGTTAGACGCATTCTACCGGTTTTCCCGTCCTCACACTATTATAGGGACAGTAAGATTCTTTGCTGAACGTTTTAAGTAAATAAAGTTGATTAGTCAATCAGGTCTTTCATCTTTGCATTTCTTCTTGGCTATGCATTTCTTCTTGGCTATGCATGCTTACGCTACATCTATTCTATTCACTAAATGGCATGCAGCAACATGCACTGCAACTGCAGTTAGTTGCATGATTCCTTATGAGACATGAGCTTCATTTATTTGAGGTCATCTTGGTAAACAGTTGCGTGACCTGCGTGCAAAGTCTCTCATCATGAAATATTTACTTGGTTAAACTAATGAAACTAATTTAGTGTTTTTAATAGGCTCTGGGTGTTGTATCTGTCTGTCTCTTAGCAATTCAAAGCTCAGCTGACATCTCTCTGAAGTCTTTTGTTGGATTGCTTCAAGTAAGTTAAATTCAACTACATATTCTTAGCTGTGGTAACAATGTATAAAATGTTTACCTTCGTTTTGCTTATCTTACCGGTGTCTTTGTCACAGCACATAGTAGCCAATTTAATTGAATTCTAGATTCATAGTGTCAGCTCTGAAGCACGTGCATCACGTGCATGGTTTCTTAGTCTGCCAAAGCGTCCAAAGCTGTTCTTTTTTAGGGCTTCATTTTGCTACTCTTTTGGTGTTGATTGCTGATTAAATAGTGTAATTGAGGGGCACTTTACGTCCCAGATTACTAAAATTAATGTTATTTAACAATTCGATGTACATGAGGACTTCAGATGTTATAGCTTTTTTACTCTAAACAATGACAGTGTTCAGTTTAATAAATATCACAGCTATCATCAGGGTAACTTTTAGAGAGCTATTATCAGGGTAACTTTGACAGGACTGACATGCCAACAAGATCATCTTATGGTGCTTTCTCCTGTAGTGAAAAGCTTTTTATTTTGAGTTTGCTCATTTACACTAATCTATGAACAATATAGTTCTCTATGTGGAAGGAAAGTTTGCTCCTTGGAATGAAAGAAAGTAATCTGAACGCCATTTGTGGACACCATTTATGCAGGCGCTTGTGCCAGCTCTGTTGATGAATGTTTATATTGTTGGTTTGAATCAGGTCTATGACATTAAGATTGATAAGGCAAGAAACTCTCTCTCCACCCCTTCTGCAATGTGTTAATAATTCATTGAACATGTGAGATTTGGTTAATGAAATTTGTTTTGTATGTGTAGGTAAATAAGCCATACCTACCCCTTGCTTCTGGAGATTTTTCCCTAGCTACTGGGATAGGTGTGATAGGCTTTTGTGCACTTATGGTAAGAATTTTTACTCCTAATGTGATTGGTACAATAAGCTATTAGTGTCTAATATTGATAAACTTTCAGAGCATGGGATGTGGCATGATGGTGGGTTCAAGGCCTTTGCTATGGGCCTTAACTGTAAGCCTTGTACTTGGGACTGCATATTCGGCAGAGGTATTTTGAACATTCTATATTTTCCCATGAAGTAGATCATGACTACATATTATCATGATTTTCCTTGTAATAGCTGCCATTTTTGAGATGGAAGCGATCAGCACTGGCTGCTGCTGCCTGCATTCTTTGTGTCCGAGCGGTGGTGGTTCAGATTGCATTTTACTTGCATATGCAGGTATTCGGGGTTCTACTCTGACAGTAGGTAGATGTTTAGGGTGAATATGATTTTGCTTCAAGTGGAATATTCCTTTCTTATTTTGCTGAAGACGTCTAAATACTTATCTTGAATTGAAATGCGATATTCGAAAATTGGCGCTTCATGAGACAAGAATAGAGATGTTTTATCTCTCACATGTTGTTATATGCATTTCAGGGGTCTTACAAGTCAGAATTCCCTTTGTAGAGCATGATATTTCAGGGGCCTTACAAGTCAGAATTCCCTTTGTAGAGCATGATATTTGGAAGTTATAATTGGTCTTATTATTTGGAAGAAAATCATAATAAAAAATAATGTCTGCAGGTCTTTGTTCTGGGAAGACCAGCCATATTTAGCAGACCTCTCTTGTTTGCCACAGGATTTATGTGTTTTTTCTCAATTGTGATAGCTTTATTTAAGGTATTATTATAACATTTTCCATAAAGCATATTGCAAGTAGTATAGGACACTTATTACTTGATTCATTAAGCAGGACATCCCTGATGTTGAAGGTGACAAAATTTATGGGATCAATTCTTTCAGTGTGAGGATGGGGCAAAAAAAGGTCAGTTGTTATTGCATTAGATAGTGAACGAAAACCTGTTTCGTTAATCTGCATTTTAAATCCTGCTGTCTAGGTGTTCTGGTCATGCATTTTGCTGCTTGAAGCTGCCTATGCTGTTGCTATTGCAGTAGGTGTTACATCTCCTATTTTGTGGAGCAGGGTTGCTATGGTATGTATGGCTACGATTTGAAGTTCCTGTTAAGATCTAATTTTAATTGCCATGGCTAATGCCATTATTTTTTATACTAGACTCTAGGGCATGCAATGATGGCATGTCTCCTTTGGTTGAAGGCGCAAAACATAGATTTAAAGAATAAGGCATCTATCACATCCTGTTACATGTTCATATGGAAAGTAAGTACGCATTTGAGAAAATGGAAAATCAAATCTCTGCCTCTTTAACTCAATCCGTGTATATTTTGTGCAGCTTTTCTATGGGGAGTATCTACTCCTTCCATTTATGCGATAAACGATCCAGATTGAAGTGTCATATGCCGTCTTTGTATATCACACGTGAAAGAAAGAAAGAAAGAAAGAAAGATTATATTAACGTCTACGAGAGACCGCTTGGGTCTATGAGACCAAATATACATCAATCATGTCCAGCTAGGGGCGCATTTGCAGCCACCTAGAGATATTGTTAAAAAAAAGAAAAAAAAAAACTAAGAAACTTTTGTCTTTTTGGCCACGGGCTCAAAGTATAAAGTGATGCCAGACTTGTTTTCTCTTTTGAAGGACTGCTTATGTTTTTCCTTTACTGTCCGCTTTCTTCTTCTAGACACTTTCATGGTTACTCCTTTTGAGATTGGATGAGATGGTCCGGGAAGAGAACCTGCCTTCCGTTTATTATCATTATCACCTCCAATGAGAAAGAGAGTGATCAGCCTTTGTGTAGGATCGTTTTCATGTCCCGCTCTTCCCCCAGCTTGCTCCTTTAATAGATTTCTTCTATGCACAGTCATTTGGTAAAGAAAAAGAGCTATACATTTCTGGTCCTCATAAGCGATCAGTTTGAAGAGGGATGTAGGTTCTTGAAATAAGCAATAGAATCTGCCCTGTATTTCATAATAGACTGGACATGTGAAGATGAAATGTTCCTCAGAATCAATTACATTCAAGTGACATAGCCTGCAGATCCTCTTCGAGCGCTCCACCTTGGGTTCTACTAGCACGACCAGCTTCAATCTCGAGCTGATGAGATGAGACCCTGAGCTGACCGATAGCATGTCTCACTTTATGTGCAAGGTGAATATACAAATATCCTGGTCGCTTGATGAAACCATCTTCATTGAACTCAAGGAAGTGATCTTTGTAAAATTGCATCTTGGTATTTGAGTTAACCATGTCTTTGATATGTATAAAATTTCCAGATCGTGCCGTATGAGCTGGTTCTTATCTTTTTCAAGTCTCTTTTTTGCTCCAGGTTTTACCGCAGTATTAGTTGCAGCCACGCTATGTTGAAAGGGAGGCAGGTTTCCCAAGCCAAATCCTAAAGAGGCAGCCCATTGCGATGCTTTTGCATACCAACATTCCTACCAACATTCCTGCACTCCCTTTTCAGCGAAATCTTTGGAGCTCTTGAGAGCAATCCATGGAAACCTGCATTGGCCCTGCTCCGAGGACCCGAGTTGGTGCACTTTGTGCAAAAAGGAGACTAACTGGAATGCTGCGTCCAGTTGAAGCGGAGTGGCTGAAAATTCCACCAATACGATTGGATGCGGCACAGATGCTTTACTCATAATCATTTTGGACAGAAAATAGATTTGCAGTCTTTCTATATGACCCCATTCTTTGGCTGTCATGTCCATTCCCCACATCAAAGCTCTGTATAGAGCAACTGGTCTAACTAAGGTATTGAAAAGATGAAGCTTTGCTGGGACATCCTGAAAATCCGCTTTGAAACATTTCTTCTCTAGCATTATTTCTTATTTGAAAGAAATAAGATCCCCTAAATGCATCTAGTTTGTACTTTGCGGCCCCCCCCCCCTCTCCCGGTGAAGGCGACGGCCTGCGCCAGGTGTTTTTTGTCTTCTTCATCGGGGTTGATTGGTGGTTTTGTTGGGGTTGTTGGGGTTGATTGGCGTGCTTTCCGTGAGAATCAAGAACATTGTTTTTTGTCTTCTTTCGGCTGTTTGTCTTTTTTACCTGTTGCAGGCTGTCGAGTTCACCGGGACGGGGGGCCGCAAAGTACAAGTCTCCCATTTCTGGGGATGACTTCCATAATACACAAACAACATTCCAGATCAAAAGATTCAAAAGAAATGGATTTGGGGATGACCTTCACAAAGGCATAAACAAAGATTTCACGTAGTGGATTTGAGGTGCTTGGAATAAGTATCGCTTTTACCATGAACTCAATCCAACCCTCAAGCTACTTTGAAGTAACCCCGCTAATTATAAATGAACAGACTACCATTGTAATGTTTGAGAAAAGGTCTAATGCCCAAGCTTGGACATCAAATAATATTTTTGGCCGTGTATCATATTTGCATATTTGCACTTTTTAATAGTGGCAAGCCCTGTTTTAGGTGCTCTGTTGATTGGTTTTAGCTGATTTCATATTCCACCTTGGAAATTTCATCCCCTAGCATCACGCATACGTATCATCCAAATGAAGCATCCGACGCTATGGATTTCATTGCATCATTGAGAGTGAAGCGCTTGCTTAAATTTTGTTTACTAATCGGCTTTGGTACTAGGTACCACAAATTGCTTCAAAAGTAGCTTGAGAACTGGTCTGCTCCAAACTTTAAACGGTTGGTTGATAACAGTTCGAGCATTTTGTTCAGATGATGAAGCAATTACATACATCAACCTTTAGATCTTGTAATATTAATTACCTTCTTGTTGTTTTTAAGACTGTAGTAATAACTGATCTGGGCAAAATTAGAGAATGCTCTTTATTGCATGCATGCAAATGCTTAAAAATCTCCAACATTGAACTGCTTCTAAGCGTATAGATCATTAGCCCCTCTAGAAGGTAAGGCTTGAATAGAAACTCCAATAAAGTTTTAGGAATAATAGACTTCTAAGCCAGAGAAGAACTGCAGATAAATTCTCTTCCATGATAAAGGGTCTGCCATGGTCCGCTTCAAATATCTTTTCCAACCTGATAATTGATTCGCCTATTGTGCCCCACCAGGAGTATATAATGACGGACTGAGTTCCTTATTCAAGAGTTTAAGAGAATACATTCGTTATTCTCTTATCCAAAGTTAAAGAAAATTCGTTTTTGTCATACTTGGAATTCTTCTTATGTACCTGCGGGAGACATCCAGCACGTGAAACATTAAGACAGTGGAGATGTAAGCATGGAAGAGTTGGAGGTTGATATGTTTGAAGCATGCTAGTCACACATGTGAGTGCGTTTTTGAGTTGCTCCAACGCCAGCGGATTAAACAATATGGTGAATGCCTTTGCATTTTATGTTCTATCAACTTGGTTAACTTGGTTGTTTATTGACTGCATTTTGTTCTTATATGCACAATAATATGTTTGCAGATTGGAAGCAAATGGAGGGTTGCTATCAAACTTCGAGGTGATGGATTTATTGGAATCACATGGAGCAGACAAGGGTATCATTTCAGCACTCAAATCTGTAATGCCATCAGAAGCACTCTAATGGTGCTTGTTCTATCCTTTTTGGTTTTGCTAACTGGTTTTTGATATTTGCCACTTGACTTAAATGCTGTCCATATTGTCAACTCTCATGGAAGAATGCTAGGGTAACTGCTGGTTATGCTATGGTGGATTTAGTTAGTTGTTGCGGGCTGCTCAAGCCTAATGCATGTGCTGTGCTAGGGTGACAGTGTTTAAACATGGTTTGGTCTACTGCTAGTTGCTTCTGCATGATCTTGGTACCTAGTCCTGTGAATTTGGTAGTTTTGCAGCTAGGTATGTTTTTAGGGTCTTGATATTGAGCTTGGTAATTGTGCTTAACAGATGAAGACGACGTATCTTACGCTAAGAGAGTAAGTAGTTGAAAAGGTAAAATGGTCCTAAAATAGTATTGACCTCAGTAGTAAGTTAAGCATGCAGTCCTTTTACCAAGTCTGCCTAGGTATGCATCAAATGGAGTGTAAGGGTTCGGTTTTCAGGGTGTTTTGATCTGTTAGTGCATGTAGGTCTGCTGGTTAGTCTGTTGCTGTATTCCCTGGTTGATGTTAGATTCACAGAATAGGTGCTTCGTGCTGTCTGCTACATGGACACCTGATGACAGTGCACAAAGTTGTGGGCTATTAGTGCTGCATGTTTCTAGTGGGTGCTGATGTGCATGCAGAATCCTTATGGAGTTAGGGAAGTTGCAGATGCGTAACCTGCTGCATGCTTAACATAGGTTTTGTAGATAGCAAGTGGAGATGTACAACTACCACCGTTAGGTAATTTGTGTCAGGTTGAAACATTTGAATACTGAACCCATTATAAACGTCAATAGTCCTATTCAAGAAGCAATGAGTTGCATTTATGATAGTTCTGTTTGTTTTATCATAAGGGTTATATGTCGAATCTCATGCCTAGATTGCTAGTCATTTAGAGGCAGTGTATGGCAAAGTATTTGAAATGAATGGGAAATTTTCCTTCTAGCTTTAGGATGAACAGGCATCTCCAGATTTGAATGGGACCTATCCTACTAATAAGATTTTGGTTTGGAAAATTTCTTTCAGATCTCATAAACAAAAGGACACTAAAACAAATTTGTAGCCTACAAAGAAAGCACAATATAGTATTAAATTCTAGTAAAAATAACATAAACAGGTCATGTTCCTAGGAGAATGCGCCTCTAATGAGTAATATTTTGTCAATGAGTAGCTTACTGCACCAAAGTTGTCTTTCATATTTAGCTCCCTCTAATGAGATGTGAAGTGTGCGTGTGGAACTTGTTCCTTGGTTCCACTTATTCTTTACTAACCAACCATATTAAAAACTCCTATAACTTATTTTTTGTACTAAAAAAAATCTTACCTATAGAAAAATGAATCGGAAAAATCCTTATACGCCTCTTTTTGGATCGGCCGTATATCCTACTATATTTCAAGTGAATCGGAAAATCATTTTTTGAACCGGAAATTCTGTGAAGCGCCTAGGACTTTGCCACACATAGTTTAGAGCTTCGCGACATAATATGGTCTCTTATTCTTTAAAACATATAATTTATTGCCTAATAGTATGCATTACAAAATGAGAAAATACTAAGTACAACATGATGTGAGTGTAATTATAATGTACAATGTTGAACCATGCAAGTTCATGATCATAATCAGTAAGGAACAAAGATTGAACCCCTCAAATAACAAAGTTAATGCAGAAAAGAAATGGTCAAACTAGAAACCCACCACATAGCCAAAACGATCGATAACAACATCCAACTAAATTAAGTAAAGATTAAATGATGCTAAATTAGACTAGAAAGGTAGTGCATAAAGGGTGGGATTCAAAACCCCAGTATCCCTCCCTTAAGTGACAAAGACATAGATCGTGCCATCGTGGTTTTCTTCAAACCCTAAGAGGGCTAACAGCAATGCTAGGAAAGCTAGGTTTCTCTGATCTACGAATTTCTTGGCAGGGTTTGGAAGCAAAACGGCAGCAGACTTGCAAACATCTATAGAATACCTGTCAATTCCAAAGCATTGCCATTAGCCAGAGCCAATGCCTATAGTTTCAAGATGGCAAGGCAAAAGAAGTAGCCTTCTACTTCGGCTTTGCAATGGCGAATAGGGAATATGCTTTCTGATTTTTGAAAGCAAAAGTGAAGTAAAAACTCTATTAACTTTCAATCTTTTGCAAATTTGTGACATGTAAGAAGGGCACAACTATTATTTGGCTGCCACAGCTCCAAAATTGTGAAGGATGCCATGGTAAGTCCGTTCAATCATCATGTGTTTTTTCCTTGCAAATGATCAGATGGACAATTGCATCTATTGGAATCGACTCAGGCATATGGCGATACTTCTCACCGACTGTCATTTTACCAACATTGCCTATTATTTGATAGAGTTGCGAGGCGGAATAACTGGCTTATAATCAAAAGAAACAGACAGGCCAAGGTCCGACGATGAAGCTGGAAGAATAAGTAGCTATGGTCACAAATATATGAACAGACAACCCATTTACAAATTTGGTAGTTCCAAAGTGCCAAAACAAACTGATTTGAAAATGCCTTATTCTCCCCTGCTGAATCAATTGCAAGGGCGGAGCGATTCAAACACAAATAGGTCGCAACAAAACAAAATAAAACAAATACCCACGGGTCTTTGTCCATAGAAGAACGACAGGTCGCCGGTTCGCCCTGAATTCATGACCGCACTTAAACAGTTCTATTTATACATGTCATAGACCATTCTGAATCTGCCATGTATGGCACAGATGTCTTTTATGCCAAAATCTCCATGGCTATGTCGGCGAATAGAAAACGTATCCGCTTGTCTACTATCCAAGTTTTGTTCTTATCTAATCTAGGTAAGTCCGCTTGCTTGCAGCCGAAGAAAACCAAAAAGTCTATATGTGTCGACTTCCCGTGAGGCAGAACCCAGAAAAAATAGGATTGAAAAAAAAGAAAGCAAAAAAGGATGTATGCTTATGTATGTTTCAATATTATATGATAATGAGGTGTGTATAGTTCCAAAATTTTTTTGGCCCCTTGGGGCCTAGGCTTATAGGGTGGTTCTGTATAAGATGAGCTCCATAGTTTGAAAATGTTGCAATGGAAGTATATGGGAAATGGATTATGGAATATGAAGTAATATTAATACATCAAAGAACTAGGATACCGTATGTTGCAGAATACAAGAAAGGATAAATATCCCTGAGCACATCCGCATATTATAGAATACAAGGAAGGGTAAATACCCCTAGAGCACACCTTCTTCTTTGTTAGGTTGGCTTGCAGCCTGGAATACCTTAAAAATCTACCATGGCCTCCTAGACCATTGAAATATGCTTGGGCCGAAGGCAACGTTGTGACAAGTAATAAAACGAACAAATAAAGGAAAGCAATAACATAGCATGAATCTTACTCTTGCATTACAAATCGACAAACAAATGTGTGAACAATCATAAAATTTGCTCCAATAATAATAATAATAATAATAATAATAATAATAATAATAATAATAATAATAATAATAATAATAATAATAATAATAATAATAATAATAATAATAATAATAATAATAATAATAATAATAATAATAATAATAATGTGTATTCAGGATACAAATTGGAATTACATTACAAGTCGAGATTTCAAAACATCCTATAAGTAATTTGTCGAATGGAAACAATTTAGCTTATTATAGCTTGCAACTTTGGTCTCCATCCTGTGGAATAACCCTTGCCCAACACGTAAATCACAACTATGCAATTATACAACTTGGCTAAACTTACTTCAAAGCTTTCTTCAAGTGGATGCACATCACGAAGAGACCTGTAAATTATGCTTTGAGAGGTATGTCCTTTTGTTCTTCTTTGAAGGACTATAATACAAGCAAAAGAAATGAAATTAATCATGAACACTTATTGTGGCTTGTTGCCTGCATGAGCACAGTATCACAGGTTGGCACTGGAGCATAATAAGCTATATCTGTATAAATTGTGAATTTGTAAATCCTATCTCTCATACAAACAAAGCTAATCCACAGATTTACGATGAAGATGAATCCTGTATGTAGGATGATGGTTGCCAAACGTTAGGCTAAAGGCACATTGACACCACACCAGCACACCACCTGTCACTGCAAATTCAAGAGCAAAATATCAGGAATTAAAGGAAGCTTTCATTGCTAATTACTAAGAAGTTCATGGTAAGGATAAGACTATGGAAAAATGGACCAATTTCACACAAAAGGAAGATGAATCAATTAGAGAGTATAATCAGAGGTATATTGTGGTTCTCAAAGCCGTGGTTCATTGGAAGATTGCAAGGAGTGATGAAATAGATATGCAATGGTATGTGAAGGGGCTGAAACGAGCTATTGCTCATAAGGTGAAGGCCAAACAGCCTACAACATTACTAGAGGCACAAAAGTATGCTCTCAAGGCTGAAGATAAGCTGGGATACATTCATGAAGTTGCTGCTCTAAAGCATAAAACAAAGGATATTGCAGCCAAGATTTCTAAGCTTACCATTGGTGAGAAGCCAAGGGAGGTGCAGTTTATTACTTGTGAGTAATGTGGATCTATTGGACATTCTGATACTACATGTAGATTGCTGAAATTCTGTTCAAGATGCCAAATAAAGGGTCATCATGATCAAGAATGTAGGGAGAAGAGATTCTTTGAGAGGGCCAATCCGGTATTTGCTGTTATGCAACAAGCACCACCTATTCCTATTCAACCATTGCAGGCAGCACCTATCATACCACAAGTTCCAATGATGCCACAAGCTCCAATTGCCCAACAAGCTCCAATGAGTTCCACGCAAATGGTGCAGCCAAAACAGGGATGGTATCCAAGTAAGGCTCATTTGTATTGCAAGTTATGTGATAAATTCAAGCATGATGAGAGTACTTGTTGGAAAATTCATGGGAAACCGGAATGCGCAACCAACAAGTATCCACCAAGGCAGCAAGTGTTTGAATCAATACCTCTTCCTAATAATGATGTTCGCATTCAAGATACAAAGTACATTGATAAGCCTCAAGTTAAGGCTCTTATTGAGGAGCTTAAGAAACAAGAGAAGGCAAAATCAGTAGTAAATTGTGGATTTGTTGAGGTAGTGTGGATTTGTTGAGGTAGACAGTGACCCATTTCAGCAAAAAGAAGAGATTGGAGAAGTAAATGCGGTTATAAGATCACAAAAGGTGGTGCAAGAACCAAGAGTAGTGCCAATTGTGGAGAAGACTAAGACCTCTTTTCCAAAGGCTTTGAAGGGACAAGCTTTGAAGGTACACTCCCTGTGTGAATATGCACCCAAACAAAAGGGGGTTTAAGGGGGAATTTAATTTTGAACATGTCTAATGTAATGGTTTGTGTTAATTAATGTTAATAGTAGTTATGTTGGTTGTTATATTATAAAAAATTTTTGGCCCTTCGGGCCACAAAAGAAACAAACCTAAATAAACTCTGAGGTAAAAAAAAAAAAAAATGAAAATACAATAAAAGTAGAAAATGATTGATGTGTTATTTAGAAACATATGATGCAACTGGGCACATTTGGGACTATTATACATGTTGCTTTTCCATGCCGCGCAAAACCTATGGTTCACTCTATATATTAACTGGGCCTGCAAATGCACGCTAACCTATTGTGAAGGCACGAACAACCTCCACAATAGGAGCCCGACACATGTTGGAGAAGTTTATTAGCACACTTTGAACATCTGCACATGTGCAATTTTCACAGCTCAGCTCGCCTAAAATAGCGATTTGTGGCCTCGAGAGCATTCATTTTGAGCTGAAAAGGTCAATATAGCTCCGCAAAAAATTAGACAAGAGTTCCGACGAAGAAATGGTATTGAAATTTGAAAATGAGCTACTAATTTGTAGCTTTAATGAACTGATCCAGCACAGGTACAAAAAATGAAAATTGCATGAGTAACAGTGCGACTTGGGATGTACTTATAAGATTAGAAAGATAGTAGAAAGGCTGTATGAATGAATAGAAGGAACGTATCTTACAGATCATCAATGTGATTAGCGTGGGAAATTAATCTGGATCAGCGCCAGCACATGGCGAGAATATTATATGGAATAGATAGCTACAGGGTTTGGAAGACGAACCTGTTAGTAAATGACAGTACAGTATTATTTGGTGCTTCAAGATTGTAAATGATCTGCTTAAATTCTTTAACAGATGTTTTGAATACCTGTACAAGAGAGAATCAATGTTCTACACAACAAATTCCCTTTCTAACAGGTGCCCATTTTGATCCATCAATCGCCACTTCAGGTACAGCTACAGTTCAAAATCCAGTGACGAACTGAAAGGAGACTGAGCAATGAAACAAAAACACAGACCTTTGCCCGCATACATTTGTTGAAGGGCACCTGAAACCTCCTGAAAAATAGGGCAAAAAGCGCAGGGCCGATCTGAGCATCTGCAGCCGGATATGCAGGGCCAAGGATTCTTCAGTGAGTTTGGCTTCATTCTCAAGCCACAAAACTAATGACGTCTGTAGATTATAACTCTGTAAGAATCTGCATCTTGTGCCCAACTACTTGATGAATCCCCAAAATGGGAAATTCCTCTGCATAAGATCTGAAATACTGCCCTAGTTAATTTCTGTTCTACAGACCTGATTTCCCATGGATGGTGCCACTGCAGCCACTCTGAACCACTCCATAGCAGTCTTTGAGGTATGCATATGCACCAGAAATGGCTGCCATAGCCACCAGCAAGGCCAGCACCGGAGACGCCATAGCCATAGCCATAGATACTTCTGCTGAACAATCAACTTCCTTCCCTTCTAGTCTCTTATTTAACAAAAAGAATCGAACCCAGCAACCCAGCAACTGATATCAACGCAATTGTTATGGCAAACGAACTCCTCCTGTCGGATTACAGCAAAAAATCCGCGTGGACCCAGATTTGCAAGCCCTGTTTCGTGCCCTAAAATGCTATCCACAAGGCTTGCATGTTCAGCCCTAAAATAAAAAGAGGGCTTTTGTTGTGAGCCCTTGGATGTTGAACCATTGAAAAAAAAAAGCTAAATCAACGACTAAGAAATGGTGCACTCTAGATGTACGCATTAGTACATCCATTTGAATACGCCATGAAATCTTAGGAAAACCTTTGTGAAAAGCGTACAAAAACACAAAGAAAACCCCCTGTTATTATGCTACATATTAACCACTTGTACAAAGTCTTATCTTCCTTGTCACCCACTTCTAAGACATGAAAACAACTAAGACCTTGCTGCCCTGACACCATAGTATTCTCTTTGCTGATTTCTAACTGTGGGCTGCTCAAAGAAGGATTGCAAAGAAGGATTGCAAAGAAAGGTACCTTTTGCTGATTTCAGAGGATGATCTATAGTAACCTTGTGTATTATTTTATAGGCTATTTTACATATGCTGCATGGATAGAAATGAAGATACATGTCAAAACAAAAGGATGCCAATCCAAATTACATTCAACTTCATGAATACGCAATATGTAGGCATTACCAATGCTTACATTCAAGCTTCTCCAAGCCTTAACATGTACAATTTCTTGATGAATCAACCCTAAAATGCTAGGGTTTGGAAAAGAGATGCATACATTCAAGCTCCTCCAAGCTTTACAAAGGTTAAGAGATCTTACATGTACAATTTCATGATGAATCAACTTTGTTTAGAAACGAGAACCCCGCTATCGTAGCCTAACATATAGGAAACCCAAACTTATAGGTTTCGAATACAAACATGAATGTACAGTTTGATCTTATAGATCGGATATCTTTCTTAACCACTTTTTTTCTTCTCATAAGCATTAAGAGAAGTATTGTCAAACAAAACAGAACCTAATTTTTCTTACAAGCATTAAGAGAAATATTGTCAAACAAAAAAGAACCTAATTTTTCTTACGAGCATTAAGAGAAATATTTCAAACAAAAAAGAACCTAATTTTTCCAGCATCTCTAAAACCCCCTTTAGTATTATGTAATGGAATTCTAAAAGGTTAATATGATGTTCATGATGTGACTGACGTGTCATATAATCAAAAGTCATAGTGTCAATATCTCATGTTAGTGTGATGTCCTAATGGACCTTCATTTGCCCCTTTCATGTTAGAGTGCTTTGTTTGGAAAGCACATGATGAAATTCTATGGTTGTACCTCTTCTACCAAGGCTTGCATATCCGTAAGCAACTGTTGTGAGACTGCCACCTTGAAAATTGGGTTATGCCACGTAACTGGAGTGAGACATTGGTATCCATAGGTGATCATAAAGGGAGACATCTTCGAGGACTCCTGTTTAGTACTGTTATAGGCAAATTCCACCAAGTGGATGTAATCAGCCCATTGAGATTGCTTATTCCAGACGTAATTGCGTAGCATATCTTTAATAATGCGATTGGTACGCTCTGACTGGCCATCTGTCTGAGGGTGATAGGTCGTACTCATGGCAAGCTTGGTTTGTATAGTGCTAAAGAAGTCCTTCCAAAAAGCACTAACAAACTTAGGATCGCGATCCAAAATGATGGTTCGCGCCTCAACCTAAAGAATTCAGGTTTCTGACCTGAATCCAAAGTAATCTTCAAGCATTTCTGAACGCCCAGGTTTTGGATCTGGCAATCTATTTTCAGGTCGGCAAATTGGGAAAGCACCCTCAGTGCCTCCAGAAGAAGAAAGAAAACAGGGGAAAATGTTTTCTTGGGCAAGAACATTACATGGAAAAATGGGTGGTTGCAGACCCTTATAGGGGATGCGGACTGGGCTCGGAGTGCCTTATTTATCAACCACGGTCATGTTTGAACAAAGGAAAATATGCGAGGTTGTTGTGAAGTTAACACACGGAGTTTTTCTGTTAGGGGTAATGTTCGCTGGCTGGCCATTATGCGGGGTAAGGCCCTAGCGAGCCTATTAGGGTGAGCCAGTGGCCGCACCCCGTGTAATGGCCAGCCAGCGAACATTTCCCCTCAAAATGTTAGGGCAGTCCACATTTCACACGTGCCGCCCCCTTTTGTTCAATCCGACGAGCACTAGCACCCTGCCAAGTGGGAGAGGAAAGTTATAGGATGTAATAAGGGTGATAATATGGAGAAATGTGACATGCCCTAACATTTCGATTTTTTAGGCTGGTTCAAACATGACCATGGCTGATAAATAAGGCGCTAGTGGCCTCGTAATGGCCTGCGGGCAAGCCAGTGCTACCGTGCTTCAGTCCATTATTGGATTACCTACAGTAATACAATATTGTCCATTATAATGCCTACAGTGCCTTATCGTCACCACAATAATGAAGTTATACCTAAGTTTTGTGTTGATCATGTTGGAATGTATTTATAATATGTCCATACAATCTTAGCTTTTGTCTATTGATAGTTCATTGTCTATTGATAGCTCATGGAGCTAAAAGGGTCTTTGCCTATTAGCCCTTCATTATTGTATATATGAGCATGTACTCTTCATGAATAATACATTCACTTTGGGATTAATTTGTACTCTCTCTCTCTCTCTCTCTCTCTCTCTCTCTCTCTAATTTCAAGAGATTTGTGAAGAACTTGTTAGTAAAATCCACTGGCCATCATAAAGGCTGGAGGCTTAAGGGATATGGAGGTATTGGTTGCTATATTCGTACAGAATATGCTCACCTGGTTAAACATGTATGTAAGAAAATCTCAAAAAACTATATTTGGATTGAGCTTCCTGGTAGAAGTAAAAGGCTTTTTGTTGCGGGATGTTATTTCCCACCAAGAGACTCACCAACCTATAACTACGGAGATGTTGACCGAGATGACCCATTTCATTATTTAGAGCAAGATGTAGTGGAATTATCGCAATTAGGTGACACTGTGCTCATAGGGGACTTTAACGGACGCATTGCTAATAGACAAGCAGCCATTAGTAGTGATCAAGGGGAAGCTTTGTGGTTAGAAATGCTAGATGAAGAGGAAGTGATGAAATCTGGCTGGGCTAGAGTATCGCATGATACGGCTAGATGGGCTAATCCCCAAGGGCTTCATTTGCTAAATATGTGCAGTGGACTAGATCTCTTGATCTATAATGGCACCAGTAGATTTCCCAACACAGGATTGCGTACATGTCGAGACGCGAGCGTGGTGGATTACGCAATTGCAAGTGCGGATTTTGCAAAAGAGGTTAAGAGCTTCTATGTAGGAGAGGTACGCACTGAATCAGACCATGTCCCTTTGATGATAGAAATTTATGTTAATGGAATGCCACGGCACACTAGTTTTATACCTAACCATCGCATTCACATGCGCCAAGATAGAAAGGAAAAATTTCAAGAGATTTGTGAAGAACTTGTTAGTAAAATCCACTGGCCATCTGGGGCAAAAGATATAAGTGACATGCTTTCGTCAGTATTGCTAAGTAGTGATGCACAATCTTTTCAATCTAAGAGAAGACAGTTGGGGCTCCCTTGCAATTCTTGGTTTGATGCAGAGTGTAAAGAGAAGAGACAACGCTATAAGCAAGCCATAGGCAGCTGTAAGCAAGATCTCAAGAAAGAATATATGAAATTGATTAAGGGTAAAAAAAAGGGAACACTTGCTTAAGAAACGTGAAGATATGGTCAAAGAGTTAATTGTTGAACCAAAGAGATTCTGGAACCGATTGAGATTTAAAGGAAGGCATGAGATGAAGCTAGACTTAAACTTGTTAATGCAGCAAATACGTAAGCTCTATTATATCCCAGGGGTAGAGGAGGTGCATCTTATGGAAAAGAGTGATGAAGTTCTACAGTTTTTGGTGGAGGATATTTTGGGGGGGCTACAGAAGCTATCCAATGGGAAAGCAACAGATATTCAAGGGCTACTTTCAGAAATGGTTAAATGGGCTGGAATGCCTACAGCGGAGATCCTCACTCTAATGTATAATGCAGCTTTACGTGAAGGTTTCCCAACATCTTGGCAGGTGAACAGGGTTATTCCACTACATAAGACAGGTGACGAGATGGATCCAAACAATTATCGTATGATAATGGTTAGCAGTCTTTTTTCCAAGCTGTATGCCACTATTCTTGAGGGTAAAATAAATAACTGGGCAGAAGAACATGAGGTCAGAGCACATGGACATGCAGGTTTCAGGAAAAAAAGGTCCACGATTGATCACCTGTTGACATTTAGAGGCTTGATGGATTCTGTAAAAGGCACCAAAAAACCTATGTTTGCTACTTTTGTAGATTTCACGAAGGCGTTTGACATGGTACAACGGAACTATCTGTGGCATAGATTAGAGGCACTTGGGGTACCCTCTATTTTGCGCAGGGCTGTAAAGACTCTCTATGAGAAGGTATTGGTTCAACTTTCATTTCCACTATCTCAGGAATGCCCAGATCTAGTGACAAGTAACATTGGGGTTAAACAAGGCTGCCCTCTTTCTCCCACATTATTCGGTCTGTTTATAGATGAGTTGGAGGATTGGATGGCTCAATTTGGCGGAGATGGTGTTGCATTAGAAGGGTATGTTATTAAGCTGCTATTATATGCTGATGATATCGTATTGATGTCACGAAGTATGCAAGGGATGCAACAACATTTAGATGCTTTGGCTTCCTTTTGTGATACCAAAGGCATGAAAGTGAATATGGCTAAGACGAAAGTGATAGTTTTTGGTGCCAATAAGGTGGATAAATTTGCCTTCTTCTATAAAGGAGATAAGCTAGACATTGTGGATAGCTATAAATATCTAGGTCTAATAGTGGACAAAAGCCCCAGCTGGAATCAAGCAGTAGAGCAAAAGGTAAATGGAGGATTGAAAGCTTTATATGCCATGCAGCGTAAATGCCATCAGGCAGAAGTATGGGATTTCAGCCTAAGGAAGATGCTTTTTATTTCCTTGGTACAAACAGTAGTACTATACGGCTGTGAAGTTTGGGGTCCAGGATTATCCGTGGAAAGCTGGAAAAAAATTGAGAAGGTACAAAAGAAATTCTTTCATGCAGAATTGGGCGCTAAAATACAAACACCTTATGATATGATGCTAGTGGAGTGTGGAATGTTACCCTTGGAACTTGAAGCCCTAATTAGACTCTTAGTATATTTGCAAAAGATACAGACACACGCAGAACATGCTTGCTTGCCTCACTTGGCTCTTGATAGTAGTCAAGGAAGAGGGTGGTATGCTGACATTGTGCTTTGGCTCAGAAAATGGGGGATGAACATTGCGGACTTAGAGTCCAACAAGGATAATATCAAAGGTTGGGTTAGATGGCATGCTATCCACAAAATGTGGAGTGTACCGGAAGTAAAAAAGGAACATTACAGAACTGTTATGAACCCTGGGTTACGAGAAGCTGAGTATTTGAAAGCTGGGCTATCGGTAAAGCTTAGACATATGATAAGTAGGATGAGGCTCAGCTCACATCACTTGGGAGTAGAGATTGGACGTTGGGCAAGAATACCACATACACTGAGACATTGTAAAGTGTGTGGATCATCTGAAGTGGAGGATGAGATACATGTAATTTTGAGATGCCCGGCATATCAGTACATACGCACGAAGTTTGGTATACATGTAACGGACTTAGTGAGCTTCTTTGATCTCTTTCCAGCTACAATTGGACGTTTTCTAGTAGAAGTTATGCAGACAAGAGACAGTAATATTCAGAACATAAAATCCTTGGTGGGAGCTAGTGAGTTTGAGTATGAGGAGGAGAGCACTAATATGTTCTTACCCGAAGACATATTAGATGATATTATATATGAGGTTTGATTATGCAAAATGAACGTCTTCTAGGCCTGATGGTCTCATAGACGTAAAAATAAAGATTTCATTTCATTTCTCTCTCTCTCTCTCTCTCTCTCTCTCTCTCTCTCTCTCTCTCTCTCTCTCTCTCTCTCTCTCTCTCTCTCTCTCTCTCTCTCTCTCATTCTTTCTGTCTTGCTGTGTCACTTTGTTCCTTGCATGTTATATTTCTAACATGGTATTAAAGCCAAGTTCATAGGTACTCCAAGGATTGACGGAAAGCTTTTTGCTAAAAATAAAAGGCTCCAAAGGAACTTTTGACAAAAGGTAATACGAAGTTTTTTGGAGCACCCATCCTTTTCGTCAAGAAGAAAGACAGAAGTCTAAGGATGTGTATTGAATATTGTCAGCTCAATAAGCAAACGATAAAGAACAAGTATGCATTGCCAAGAGCGAATGATTTAATGGACCAGCTGCAAGGAGCAAAGGACTTCTCCAAAATTGACCTAAGGTCGGGCTATCATCAGATAAGGATCAAGGAAGAAGATATCCACAAAACCGCTTTCAGAATGAGGTATGGTCATTATGAGTTCACGATAATGCCTTTCAGCTTATCAAACATGCCAGCAACATTTATGCGCTTGATGAACGATATCTTCAGGGAATTCCTGGATGAATTTGTCATTATGTTCTTTGATGATATCCTAATCTATAGTAAGACTATAGAGGAACATGTCCTGCATTTGAGGAGAGTTCTAAAGAAGCTAAGGCGGCATCGCTTATATGGCAAACTCTCAAAGTGCCACTTTGCAACAGGTAGAGTGGAATACTTGGGGCATGTAGTTACAGCCAAAGGAATCTTAACAGATCCGGTGAAGATAGAAGCCATAGTGGATTGGCCGGCACCAAGGAATGTGGGAGAAGTAAGAAGCTTCCTTGGCTTGGCAGGGTACTATCGCAAGTTCGTCTAAGACTTCGCGAAGTGGGCGTCTCCCTTGTCGGACCTCACTAAGAATAAGAAGGTGAAAGATTGGGTGCAACATTGGCTTGAGAATGTCCAACCCTCGTTTGAAAAGCCCAAAGAGGCATTGACCACAACAGCAGTTCTTACCCTCCCAGATCCAAGCAAGGACAAGTCAGTGGCAACAGATGCTAATAAGCTAGCAACATGGGGAGTCCTTATACAAGAAGGAAGGGTAGTTGCATATGATTTGAAGAAGATGAAGGACGCCGAGCAACGCTACCCAACTCACGACCAGGAGCTCTTGGCCATAGTGAGAGCCCTAAGGATCTGGAGGCATTATTTGTTGGGTAGAAAGTTCCAATTGGACACAGACCACCAAAGCCTCCAGTACATCTTTATGCAACCACTCATAAATCTGAGACAAAGGAGGTGGATGGAATTTCTCGAGGAGTACGACTTCGAGATAATCTACAAGCCTGAGAAGTTGAATGTAGTTGCGGATGCGCCCTCTAGGAGGCCATTAGAGACAAGAGTCCACTGCAATGCCATATCGACGCTCACTAGTGAGTATGGCAAGAGGATTGCGGAAACGTTGCCATCAGATGGCGACCTTAAAGAAGTGTGAGCAAGCCTCTCCAAGGAGGCAAGGATGGACAAAGAAAGGGAAACCTTCAAACATTTTAAGAAAGAAGGTAACCTATTGTACCATAAGAATAAATTGTGTGTTCCAGATTCATCGGGAGCTACTCCATGACACACACAATAGTCCAATAGCCGGGCATGCAGGGTTCATGAAGACATACTTTAAGATCAGAAGTAATTACTTCTGGCCCGACAAAGCAAATAGTTAAGTATATTCGAGAGTGTCAGCTATGTCAGCAGACGAAGGTGGAGCAATTCCGAATTCCTGGAGCTTTAGAGCCATTGCCTGTGCCGAATGCGAAATGGTTAGCATGGACTTTATCACGGGGCTCCCAAGAACTATAAGAGACAAAGATGCCTTGATGGTGGTAGTGGAAAAATTGTCCAAGATGGCACACTTCGTGCCTTGTAGGACCACAGACACGGCATTAGATACTGCCGTATTGTTCACTAAGAAGATTTTATGTCTTCACAGGATGCCAAGAGAAATAATTTCGGATAGAGATTCAAAGTTCATGAGCGCATTCTGGCAAGACTTGTTCAGCATGATTCAGACGAAGCTCTCCATGAGTACAACATATCATCCTCAGACGGATGGGAAAACAGAGCGTACGAATTGAATCATCGAAGACATGCCGAGGAACTATGTCTGGAACAAGCAATCCAAGTGGGATGATTTCATTCACTTGGTGGAGTTCGCCTATAATAGCACCAAGCAAGAATCTTCCCAGATGTCCCCTTTCATGATTAATTATGGGTATCAATGCTTGACCCCAGATATATGTGGCATAATCCAGTGTCCAAAGTTGAAGTCTCTCAGCAGATGCTATCTGATATGCAGCAGCTGGTGGAAGAAGTGAAGGGATATCTTCTAGCAGCAAGGAGTCGGCAGAAGAGTGTAGCCGATAGGCATAGGACCGTAAGAGAATTCCAGATAGGAGACAGTGTGTGGCTCAAGATCAAGGTTAAGCAAGCCAAGCTTCGCATCGGCAATTGCAAGAAGCTTGCTCCTAGGTGGGCAGGTCCCTTCAAGATTTTGGAGCGGGTAGGCACCCAAGTCTACAAGCTCGATTTGCCTGCGCACCTTAAAGTCCATAAGGTCTTCCATGTGAGCCTGTTGAAAAGGCACAACCCAAACCCAGATGAGGTTTTGGAAACCCTAACGTTGTTAGAGATGATGGAGGAACAAGTTGAAATAGTGCCCGAGTTGATCCTTGATAAGGCATTCAAGAAGACCAGAAGGTCTCAATTCCTCCAATATTTGGTTAAGTGGAAGCACTTCCCTGTGGAAGACGCAACTTGGGTATTGAAGCAGGATCTAGAGAAGCAATACCCGGACTTTATGAAGGAGTTCGACGGCCGAGTCATCTCTGAGCTGGTCGACGCTGACTTGCCAGGTGCTTAGCTAAGTTGTCTGTCTTAGTTTAGCTTGAGTGGGGCATATGCATTCCAGCCAGTGGAGTGCATGTGCTAAAGTCTTGGAAGTGTAGGCGATGATGAGATATGCTCTAAAAGGCATTCTCTAGGCCAATGCGCACCAAGGGTGCGCATGACCAGCAGGGTCATGTGAGAGGAAGAGAGGCATGGTGGGCGATGATGAGACCATCATTCGGATGATCTCTATGCCACGATGCAGGGCACGCGCACTTGACCATAGGGGGGTCATGGTGAGGTATAAGTGATCATGTACGATGATGGGATCGTGAGATGTTCCCTAGCTTAAACCCTTAGGGGCATGAGGCACTGCGGGTGTACTCGATCAAGGGATCGTGTACAAGGTAGCACCTGATCATGGGCAATGATAGGATCATCTTAAATGATCCTTAAGCTCAAATCCTTATGGGGCCATGATCGAGTGCAAGGTAGTAGGGTAACCTTGAGCTAGTAGTTCGGCTCAAGGAGGTAGTTAGAGAGGTGGTCCCCTAAAACCACAAACTTATTAACTAAACTAACGTAATGTGCTATTTGTGCGGCCAGTGAAAGGGGAGCCAAGATGAGGAGCGCATTATGTGGAGATGGGGAGTCATGATTTAGACTTAAATTATGAACCCTAATAACTATAGTGATAATGTTTTGAATTTCTATAATGAGTAACTTTGTCAAGGCTATATAATTTTGTATAGGTAAAAATATAGCCTATATTACATGATTAATTGCTTAATAAAAAGTTGATCATTTCAGTAAAGTCGAAGTTGTATGTCTATGTTGTTTTGCAGGTTTAGTGTAGGTTCATCACCTTAGCTTAATGCTGAGGACAACATTATCCTGGGGGGGGGGGAGAATGTGACGCCCAGAGAAATATACACCATAAATACGTATATTTCTGGGTCCGTCGCCATACAAGTCTACCTTCATAGCCTTGTATACCTTTAATTAGTGGCATAGGGTGCATGTCTAAGTTATTTATATAACTTAGATACCCTTAGGATAAGGCCAATTTCCATATGGCCTCATCCTATTGGGCAGCTGCCACACGGCCATATCCCATTGGAGCCACGTGGCATAGCATGTGGACCCTAACCTATATAGGCCTAAACCCTAATCCTAGGCCTCTTTTCTGACTCCATTCGAGAGTCGTTTGCTGTGGCGTAGCCTAACACAGCAGCCCCGAGAGCGTGTGCATGATCTTGGAGCGAGCACTACTTCGACCACCTCGAAGACTATGGAGACGCCAGAGATAGGAGGGAGTTCCTCAGGAGCAGGTATTTGGATTAGAGTTCTTTGTAGATCATCTGGAAGTTAGGACTCCATATGAGTTAGCATTTCGTGTCTCTAGTAGAGGCTTCCTAGAACCCTTAGTCTAGATCTTGAACCCTAATCAATGAACCCTAATCAATGAACCCTAACTGTAAGTTAGATATATATGATTAGGTTTAGATGTTCTTCTTATTATGATTATGTTATGTGGATATGTGATGTTGGTTGATCATGTTTGCTCCTCTTGTATTGGGAAGGGGGGTAGAGACCTAGTAGGCATTACTTAGTAATGCTACTAATTTAGACCCTTTAGTTCCTATTATTATTGCGGCCTGTGCATAGGAACCCACCGGGCTATGGGAGCTATAATATAACTCAGCACTACATAACGGGGCTAGAGGCGAGACGGAGGGAGGGTCCCTGCTGAGGGTGGCTACTGGGGACCTTATAGCGGGCTAAGCTTATGGCCGATCACTTCGAGTGGGCCGGGCATGGGTCCGACACCTCCTGGGGCAATAGTGTTGCCCTGCCTCTCAAGAGTTGCAGGTGAGGGCCTAGCTCTTGTTTTGGGGGGTTAAGTCAGGGAAGAATCGTGTGTCGCCACGATTCTCTAGCAGCTCGTGGAACCTCTAGACCCCGGGAAGGGGAGATGGAACCCTTCCCGCGTCAACGGACCGGAGAGATGCAACCCGGAGCAGTCTCAATGGGTGATACCATGAGATTGCATTCGGAAGGCTAGAGTCGCACCAGAGCCCGATCTAGCCCATCTGCAAAGTATGCACAGGAGGGGCAGATGGAGTGATCCACCCTAGCCATTGTCTCAAGCCAGCCCTGCCATTGTTATGACTCGGTCTGCTCTATCTTGTGGCCTAACCGTCAGTCTACCACCATATGAGTCTGAGCCTTGGGTAGGAGCTCTCATGTTTTATGGCATATGTTTATCGCTATTGTATCTATGGACGTATGGACGTGCTACCCTTCGAGGTAGTACGATGTATTGTTATTGCTAGTTCTGACGTTGTTTATGCTTCCGCTGTGATAGGAGCCCATAGGGGAAGGGCGCGCAAGACACCTTTGTATCCTTTTCCCGCACTAGGGATACCCTGGAGTGCGGGATAGACGGAGGGCCCGTGCGGTCGAAGGATATCGGATGGGGGATTTCCTACGGAGTCTACGGCTGGGTGCTGTATATTTGTAGGGAACGTCACAAACGATATTTTCATGAAGACAGATGTGGACGGTGAGACATGTTTTAAGTATGGCTGGCCCACTAATAGAGAATTAGCTGATTGAAAGCTTCTAGGAGGGTCTTGAATCTAGGGAAGGATGTTCAACCTGTGGTTGTCGAAGGCATAGAGGCTTCTGGATTTGAGAATGAACAGGACAGGGTTGCACAGCTAGAGGCGAACAAGCTGAATAAGTACTCTGACCATTATCCAAGTGGTCTAAAGACAACTTTTTAGCTCCATGTGAAGCGCCTCATCCGTTCACCAAGCTCCATTTATGTTAGCAGAAGATATGATCCAGCACATGCCATGGAGATTGTTCAGGGCATGATTAATAATCCAGATCAAATGCCTATGCCAGCAGATGTGTTACCTTGGGATTGAGCTTTGACAGGAAATGAACAATGGAGCACTTCAACAACACTGCTGCCTGCTCTGACTTTTCTAATGTGTTAGAGTCTCCAGCAGTGTTGCAGAAGCTGCAGGACCCAAGTGCACAAGGTAGAATTGTTAATCACTATCAGAGACTCCAGAAGCTTATAAACAAACTCATTGATATGTTCTCACGTCAAGGAGATTGGATTCTGGATGTTTTCTCTGGCTCTAGTACCACCATTGCATGTGCACTAAAAAGGTATTGGAACTGTGTGGGTATCGACATCGACAAGGAGATTTTGTACTTTATAGAGATGAGATTAGCTGCCCTGCCTACTCTTCCTGATGAAAATGAAGACTTAGGAGCGAAGTCCTCTTTTGACTATGCTAAAATGTCATCCTCAGAAGTTCAGCCTCCTGCAACAAGCTCTACAGAAAGAGGACTCCTTTGTGGAACTGCAAGCAGTGGCTCATGTTATCCCAGTTCAAGCCATAGGCGAGGACATAAACTTGGAGAAGCAGCCAACAACTAACCAGGGCAGCCATCCTCAAGTCAAGTTATAGTAGAAGATTATGAATTGGATCTTTGAGCAAATGTTTATCTATCTTTCGTTGAGAAACTTAAGTATAACTTTCATTATTTATGAATATATTAAGTCCTGTGCATGATCTTAAGAAATTTTTAACTCAAATTTCAATGTTTTTTCTTTTCTTGCTTCCTAGTTAGAACTATCTTTGTTAAGTATAAGCCAACTATGAGAATGTTGTTTTATGACGGACCACAAGGATGAAAAACACTTGAAGAAAAAAACAAAACCCCTAGTAATTTTTTCAAAGGGTCAAAAACACTGAAAGAAAAAAACAAATTTGCTATGCACCTCCATCTTCATTCTGGAAAGGCCATTTAAAAGGAGCATAAGTCTGTTTTTTAAAGGGAATCTTTGAAGCGGGAGTGCTGCAACACTCCCATTTAATTTGCAACCTTGTTAAAAGCAAATAGCGGAGTACATCCGTGAATGCCAGTTATGTCAATAGGCAAAGGCCGAACAACTCCAAATTCTGGATCTTAGAACCGTTGTGATATTCCTAATGCAAAATGGAAGGTCATATTCAAAGTTCATCACTGCCTTCTGGCATGACTTCTTCAGCTCGATCTACACCAAGTTGTGGATGAGTTCTTTATCATCTGCAAATAGATGGAAAAAACAGAGCACACCACCAGCGTTTGCAATCTAAATGGGCCGATTATATCCATTTAATTGAGTTACATACAATAGTACGAAGTAAGAATCGTTAAGGATGTCCCCCTTCATGATTAATTATGGCTATTAATGCCTGATTCCAGATACGTGGCACAACCCAGTATCCAAGGTGGAAGATTCTCATCAACTTCTGGCAGATATACAGCAACTTGTGGCGGAAGTGTGAGGCTATCTTCTAGCAGCAAGGGCACGTCGAAAAGGTATAGCAGATAGACATAGATCTTCATGGGACTTTTGTTGTGGAAGACAAAATCTGGCTCAAAATAAAGGTCAAGCAAGCGAAGCTCCGCATCGACAATTGAGAGAAACTTGCTCCAAGATGGGTGAGACCCTTTAAGATTATTAAGCGGATCGGGAGCCAATGCTATAAGCTTGACTTACCCGCTCATCCAAAGGTTCATAAGTTGTTCCACGTAAATTTATTAAAGAAACACATTGGAAACCTGGAGGAGGTTTTGGAGACTCCAACCTTGTTGGAAATGACTGAGGAACAACTTGAGATTGTTCTCGAGTTAATTTTTGATAAAGCATTCAAGAAGACGTGAAGGTCGGAATTCCTTCAATACCTGTGGAAGATGCAACGTGGGTATTAAAGCATGACCTAGAGGAGCAACACCCACAATTTATGGAGCAATTTGATGGCCAAGTCGCCTCCGATTTAGTTGATGTCGGCTCAATAGGTAAGTGTGTAGCTTTAATATGTGTATTAGAGCTAATGTGGAGAGAGCTTTATGCATCCGGGTGTAGCTAGAATACATATATGTAAGCATGTGACCGTGTTCCAAATATTCTGCTGTATCCATTCCTTAGCTTCATGCTGGTCCAGAGTCTTTCTATCTCTATATAGCACATTCTCATAAAACAATACATCCCTACTCACATATACTTTGCATGTGACTAGGTCATACAATCTATATCCATTCGTCTCCTCGTCATAACCTACCAATGCATATGTTGTGGTCATGAAGTTTCCTCCTTAATTCTTCTGGTACTAACACATAGGCGAGACATCCATAGACTTTAAACCGCCGTACAGATTGTCTTCTCCCTGTCCAAAACTCTTCCGGTACTCTCATTTTTTACTGCAACTGTGAGTAATCTATTCTGGATATAACAAGCTGCTGCAACCACTTCTTCCCATAACTATTTGGCAAACCTGCATGCTTAAGAATGGATCTGGCTGCATCCATAATGGTGCGGTTTTTGCGCTCCCCTACTCCATTTTGTTGTGGCATATATCTGCAGGTATAGTCTTCGTATTCCTCACGCCTGGCAATACATAATAAACTCCAATGATCTGTAATCTCCACCAAGGTCAGGCCTCAAACATTTAACTTGCATTGATGTCTCCCTTTCCACTTCCGCAAACCCAAGAATATTTCTGATTGGCGACCTATTACATTGCTTTCCTCTGTGTACAAGATCTTTGCTAAGACATTGGCAAGAGTCCGAGACATCTTGGCTGACGCTATCTCGTCAATACAATCTGCTAAGACATTGGCAAGAGTCCGAGACATCTTGGCTGACGCTATCTCGTCAACACAATCTGGCTTTCTCCCTTGTCATTGTATTCTCAACAACGTGGCTGCTGCATATGAAGGAATATATTGGGCCCAGTTACAGGGTCATAGAGCAGTGTATCTTAAGCTTGATTTTGCTAAAGCTTACGATAGTGTTGATTGGGGTTTCTTGGAGAAGTGTCTTCTTGCACTTGGGTTTGGGGAATCATTCACAAGGAATGTCATGAAGCTCCATACATCAGCCAGATCTACTGTCCTTTTCTAAGGCGAGCCATCTGATATTTTTGTAGTGGGTAGAGGAATTCGGCAAGGTTGTCCCTTAGCACCCTTGCTTTTCACAATTGTGGCAGAAGTATTATCCCAGCTCTTCTCCGTGGCTACCCAAGATGGTGTTATTCAAGGCCTCCCAATGGACGATGGTTCTCAAGAGGTATGTAACCAATATGCCGATGACACTTTTTTGTTCTTAATTGCCGAGGCTGAGAATCTTTGTAATGCTAAGCTATTATTAGACACATTCTCCTTAGCATCAGGAGTTCTTGTAGGGTGGCAAAAATGTACAGCTTTATGGACGTTGGACAGTCCCATCCCTCCCTGTATTTTGAACTATCCATGGAAGATTCTTTTGCATGGCAATACCACAAAGTTTCTTGGTATCCCAGTTGGAATTCATGTCTCTGCTTCAGATGCTTGGGATGAAATCATTAGTGGGTTGCAAAAGCACTTGTTTTGGTGGAATACAGCTAAACTGTCCATGCCCGGTAGAATCACTGTGGCTAAATGTCTTCTTAGTAATACTCATGTCTACATGGCGTCTGCTCTATTAGCTCCGCAGTGTAAGATGGAGGAGATTGTGCATTGTTAGAAATTTTATTTGGGATGGAAATGAGTTAGGAGCGGTGGTCAAGGTAGCTTGGGCGAAATGCATTAGACCTAAGGCAGCTGGTGGTCTAGGTATGTTGGATTTTCACCTCCAAAGCAAGGTGATGATATCAAAATTTATTTGGAGGATTTTCATTGGTAAGGATGATTCTCCTGGCCTGAGGTTCTTGGTGCAATTGATTCATCATTGTCTTCCATTTCATAAGGCCACCATTAAGCCCCTCCTTCCTTGGGCTTTGCTTTATCATATGCATCCGTATCCTAATGCTTCTCCCTTTCTAAAGGGGTTGCTTGCTGCTTGGGACACTGTCAGGTCTCTTTTCCATATTAATCCTGAGGCACGTCTTCAGTTGTCCACTCCATGCTGGTGGATTCCTTTGCAGGACACTCCACAGAATGTGCCTCTAAGTGTGGTTGTTCATCCAAAGACACAACGACGATAGATAGCAGCTGGTATAAGCACTATTGCAGCTTGGTATGAGTCTGGCCATCTCATGTCATGGGAAGCATTTAGAACAAAGTTCTTGTTGTACAGATGGGACGAGTAATAACGGAATCATATTGCCGCATTGTTATCCACGGGATTACGGTCCACGATTGAGGTAGTCGTATGGGGTTGCCATCAGGATATCCAGCCAGGGCGGTTTGTGTCTTCTGTGTATAAATTGCTTTTGCATTCTGAAATCTTGCCTCCATCTAATAGGTGGCATCTTCAGGCCCCTCAGCCACAATGGAAAAGTGTTTGGATATGGGTATGGGATAAGCTGCTTCATCTCAAAGTAGTAGTTTTGTGGTGGCAAATGATCCATAGATGCCTCAGAGTCAACAGGTTAGTCCATAAAATGGATAATCGGATTTTAGAGCTCTATCCTTTATGCCAGCAAAGGGTTGAGAGTATTGAGCATTGATTTTTCTTGTGTGAGCGGCTTCGGCAGGCATGGTCTTGGTTGTTGACCCGATTTGGCACGTCTCGATCTAGCCAGCAAATTTTGCTTGCTATCTATCCTGATGCTTGGCCCAAACTACGGAAACGAGCTTTTCATCTCGCATGTGGCTGGCTTTTATGGTCAATGTTAGAGCCTGAACTCTAAGCTTGCAAGAAGGATAAAAAACCCAACAATCCAAGCTCAATCTATCAGATCAAAGCAATGCCCCACACAAAGAATCATCATCTCCATAGCTAGATCAAGCAAAACACTCTCTTCCAATACACCGTCTCCCTCTGTTCTTCTCTCTCTGCTCAGATAATACAGTGATCATAATGGCTCCACAATGCATACGTGCAAATATCCTGCACGCGTGCATGTGCGTACATCACCCCATATACGGCATACTGTCTTCTATACCACCTCAATAGTGGTGAGTGTGGTGAGTGGTAAATGGTGACTGTGGTGTGTGGTGACCAGTGTGGTGAGTGGTGACCACCCCAACAGTGGCGACCACAGTGGGAAAATGTGCCACTCCGTGGCGGAGAACCCACAACAACAAAAGTACTAATATGGTCCTTGGGACATGTCCCCAAATGACACATTTACATGTATGTTTAGAAAGAAAATACCCTCCTCAAATCCAAATGACTGATACAAACAAACTGATCCAAAATGACAGTGACGAAATAGAGCCTCTGTAACTGTGGCAAACTTTGAAAGCTGATATCTTGAGTTCTAGAACTCTGTTTGACCTGTACCATAGCTCGTTGGATTCATATCGCCAAAATACATTCATTGATGTAGGATAGATTGTGTATTATGGAACTGTCACCATCTGTTTTTACAGAAAAACGACCTGCTGTAACCCAAAATTTGCTACCGATTTCCTGTAATTGGAGTTTTGCCTTAGTTGAATTCCTTAAAATAGCACTTCTCTTTCAAAATAAGGCCTGAGGTCTTCTCCATTTCTGGGATTAAGCAGCAATTCCCCTTCTGGATTCATCAACCAACTCCAACCCTATCAAGTAAGCATCTTCCAAATAGGAGAATGCAGATAACATGTAACAACAACAAAAAGTGTGGCCAAAGAACAAGCCACAGTCCAACAACCTGCTCAAATATTACTGCACTAGCATACCAATGTGGAAAATCTGATGTAATGTAATAGAACTTGCTAAAATGACATATTCCAGCTAACTTGTTAGTCTCAAATGGTGCAAACAAGCCTTTAGGAGCCTCTTTGACTGCTGCACATTGAGATAAAGTGCTGCTCATGTCGAATTTCCCATCTTTTATCACATAGTTATGCTCAAATTTACTCACCTCTTCCACACTTCCATGCTCAAATATGCAAGGAACTAGTTTTCCTTGATTTTCAGACTTCTTCGGACTGCTACAATGCTGAAACATAGGTCTGAACCATTCTAGGTACACTTCATTCATCAAAGCACCAAAAATTTGCAACTCTAGCTCATGGTTTAGTGCCAAACCATCAAACCAAGTAAATTTCTCCATTTGAGGCATGTAAAGTTCTTGCTCAGCTGGTATATATGTCTGAAATCTGAAAGCCTCATAAAGAGGACTGTTGTCATGACTGTCACTAAATTCAAGAGCATGTAACATATCTCCAGAGTGGTCAAATGCTAAAATATCAATGCTTTCCACTTCTAGCTCACATAATAATGGTTCATCATCATCCAAAAATGTTTCACATGTATGAAAAGTCTCAATCTCAGGGCTGCTCAAGCATCTATCACTTTCTTTCTCATGACAATGCTCAAACTTACCATTTTCACATAAAAGAACATGCTCATACTCTTCAACCATGTGAGATGTGATTAGATTTACCTGATTTCTGTTTGTTCCATCCATACTTGATTTTAGAGGATGGTCTATATTCACTCCTCTACCCATATCTAAAATACCCGTTCATACTCACATCGCAAAGAAATAGCCCTGGATCCTTGGACTGCGGGGCTGGTGGCTCTATTATACTCTTATTTGTATCATTTGATAGAATTTATTGGACTGAAATTTCTGATTTTGTTCTGCCCCCTAACTCTTGCAACAAAATTGGAGAATAATGCATCAATTGCTCAAGAGTAAGTGTAACTTTAGTGGCCAAAACTTGGCTGATCACATCATCTTCATTTTGAATTTCTTCATCCACCATAGGAGGCATCACTATGGGCTGATTTTCTTTTATAGACTGAAACTGTTCTGTGGGCAGCGCATTGAATTGCACCTTCTTAGGTGCTGACACCTTCAAAGCTTGTTCCTTCAAAGCCTTTGGAAAAGAGGTCTTATTCTTCTCCGCTATCGGTACTACTCTTGGTTCTTGAACCACCTTTTCTCCACCTCAACATATCCACAATTTACTACTAATTTTGCCTTCTCTTGCTTCTTAAGCTCATCAATAAGAGCCTTAACTTGAGGATTATCAATGTACTTTGAATCTTGAATGCGAACATCATTATTAGGAAGAGGTACTGCTTCAAACACTTGCTGCCTTGGTGGATACTTGTTGGTTGCCCATTCTGGTTTCCCATGGATTTTCCAACAAGTAGTCTCATCATTCTTGAATTTATCACATAACTTGCAATACAAATGAGCCTTACTTGAATACCATCCCTGTTTTGGCTGCACCATTTGCGTAGAACCCATTGGAGCTTGTTGGGCAATTGGAGCTTGTGGCATCATTGGAACTTGTGGCATGATAGGTGCTGCTTGCATTGGTTGAATAGGAAACAAAGACCCGCCAGACCGGCCAGACCGGTTTGGAGACACCCAGAGTAGGTTTATAAGCATGGAAGCAGAGGGTGTGTGGCATCCTTATGAACTTTCTTCGGGATCTGACATTGTGCTATCCCATCAGTCTTGTCACCTTTCTCTGCCCGTTCTAAAATATGGACATGGATTTGAGTAGCACTACCATTTTCTGAAATATGTCCACATAACTTACATGACCACTCTCCATCAGCCAACCTATCCATATACTCCCCCTCAATCCTAAATTTTCTAACTTTGCAATGTCTTCCTTGGTTTTGCCACAATTTTTGCTAGCTCCAATTACTCCTCCCGCACAAGAAGTAGGAGCACCACCTATATAAGACGAGGAGCAGCTCACTCACATATGTCGCACTGCATTTAATCGAAGTCAATGGATTACAACTAGTGATCCCAGCGCACTATAACTAGCAAAGGAGCAAGCATCACTTTGTTACATATTGGCATACAGTTCACCTACTCATAAAATATAGTCAACTAGGGGCTAGTGTGTATAAGCAAAGGAGCAGCTCACTCGCATATGTCACACTGCTACTAATTGAGACTAATAAATTCCTATTAGTGATCCCAGTACCATTACAGCCAGCAAAGGAGGAAGTTCACTTTCTTAAATACTGGTCTTAGGTTCATAGACTCAATTACGACATCAAAGGAAGATTGTTCCCAAGGAGTTGTGGACTGCACTTGATAGTTGATATTTTGAGGGCAAGTATCAACCCAAATGAACTTATTATATAGTAATTATATGCTGCAGCATTGCTGCATGAATGCCACAACAACAATTCAAATGCAGATATAATTTGCGCATCATGCGTCCTCGTGAAAGAAAAAATAAAAACATAATGCATCAGCAAGCTCCCAAGGATGCGTCTGTGTTAAAACTACTGCTTACACAAATATATGTACGATGGTCGCAATAAAGAGTGCCACATTTCTGGGGCCTATATACATCTGCAAGGTTGCATGTGGAACAACATCTGCATCTGCAAAAACGCAAGTAAGCGGCCACCAAAAATTAAGCAGCCGCCTAATATGCTTCTGTGACCGATAAGACACCTTGCATCCACAGAGCGGAAAATTCATGGCCGTGTTTGTAATATTGTTTGTGTCCTTGGCATTTTTAGATTGGCAGATGCCACATTTTATGCGTGAATGTAATGTGGAGTCAGCGTAGCCGCAAAATTTTTTTTTTTTTTTTGGAAGGACGACAAGCTTTATTCACCAACTAAAAACTAGAGCAACATAAAATGCAAAGACAGGATTATAACTCCAGTGGACAAACCGATCCAACTCAGCACAACCACCTGCCTATGCAAAAGAATGAATCTGAAAGTAAGTATGCCAGATCAGTACTTTCTTCTCTTGATCAAGAGAAAAACAATTGTAAGCCATAACAATTTTATTTTGCGCCCACTGAAGAACAATCTCATCTGCAGTACCTACGCCCCTAAAGATAAACAACCTCCTTCTCTTCCAGATTGGCTGTTGGGGTGGTCACCACTCACCACACTGGTCACCACACACCACAGTCACCACTTACCACTCACCACACTCACCACTATTGAGGTGGTATAGAAGACAGTATACCGTATATGGGGTGATGTACGCACATGCATGCGTGCAGGATATTTGTATGTATACATTGTGGAGCCATTATGATCACTGTATTATCTGAGCAGAAAGAGAAGAACAGAAGGAGACGGTGTATTGGAAGAGAGTGTTTTGCTTGATCTAGCTATGGAGATGATGATTCTTTGTGTGGGGCATTGCCTTGATCTGATAGATTGAGCTTGGATTGTTGGGTTTTTCATCCTTCTTGCAAGGTTAGAGTTCAGGCTCTAATAATTTGGCGACCACGGTGCTCGACAAGCCATTGATCGGCAAGAATTTCCATTGAAAAAGGAGTTGTTACCATTGGTATTGGTGTTCGTCGGTAAAGAACGACACCATTGAGAAAGGAGCAATTTCTTGTGTGAAGGGAATTTTGTCGTAATTGATTTGTGGGGTAGAATTTGACAAGGGGAGCATAGTTTTATGCCCAAGAGAAGTAAGAAGGAGATTCCACCAAGCTCCATCGTAACAAGAAGGGGACCGGTGAGTCAATCTTTGGGCTCAAAATTGCATCAAGATTCAATTTCATTTTCAGATTTGGGAGCAGATATGGGGTCTAATTCTCAAATCCAGGAGGTTTTGATTCCATTTACCGATCTAGAAGGTAATCCAATTTCGTTTTTCAAATTGAAGGGAGATTCAATTTCGTTTTTTCAATTTCAAGAAACCCAAGAAGAGGCAGAGATGGCTGTATTACCACCTATGGTATGGGGTTTTCAGACAATGGGGATTCCAAAGTTTGATGATCTGGTGAATCGGGATCCTTTGAAGCATATTGTGAAGTTTGAGAGGTATTGCCAGCAATGTAAGTTACCGGCTGCTGATTACTTGCTTTGGTTTCATAGTTCTTTGCAAGATTCAGTGGAGGAATGGGCACAAACGCAGCCAGATACCATGACATATCAGGAATTAAAGGAAGCTTTCATTGCTAATTATCAAGAAGTTCATCACACTAACCCCAATAACTTGTCCACAGTTGAAAACCACAGTAAAAAAAGTCAACGTGTAGGCTTTTTGGTACTCCTCAAAAAACGCACATGTAGTTTTTTAGAGGTGTGGTTTTTTTCATCAATACTGTTGTTTTTTAAGCAGAGAAGGAATACCAACAATTGTTTTAAAATTACTTTATTACTACACGTCGTTTTATAGTAGAATTCCACATAGATAAAGTCACTTCAAATACCACATATTGTAACCGAATTCAATAGTTGTTTTAAAACTACTTCTTTTACGACTACACGTAGTTTTATGGTAGATTTCCCCATAGATAAAATTGCTCACACGTTGTTTTATGGTAGAATTTCCCATAGACAAAGACACTTCAATTACTACTTATTGTATAGCCGTATTCAATGGTTGCTTTAAAATTACTTACCTTAGTACACGTCGTTTTTTGGTAGGATTTCCCATAAGTAAAGTCACTTCAGTTACTACACATTGTATAGCTGAATTCCCGTAGAAAAGTGTAAATCTCCACATCTATTTTTTTGGCATTAAAACCAGTAGAAAAAACTACTTCTTTTATGACATTGTATAAGAGCCGAATTCCCATAGAAAAATGTACATCTTCCCGTAGAAAAATGTACATCTCCACACGTACATTTTTTATATAAATACGCATCACATATTATACATTATAGCCACACCTACATTCTTGGCATATGAAAAATCTAGGGGCATAAACCATTGGCAATAAACCATTACCATTAGCAAAAAAAAACAAACTGTGGCCTCACGAATCCAAAACCGAAAAATTCTATCCAATTCTTACATGCTCGACTATGCAATTGTGGACGAAGGCAATGCTACTGTAAGTCTCTAACCCTCTCGATCATCCATGTTTTAGAGCTGAACGCCATCTCAGGGCGTTTTATAAGTCGGGTTTTCTTGCTCAATTGGAAAATCTTGATCTTTCTTGTGTCTCCAGAATCATACAGTAGTTGTTCTTTATAACATCTTTTGTTTTGTTGATGCAGATCCATAGTTCATAAGATGGACTTCAAGCTTTGAAATTCGGAAGCATCCTCATTCAGGCAAGTCATTCTGCAAGTTATTTGCGGGTTTATGATTACATAGTGCATTCCTCCTTCTCTTATTGTCTATATATATCCATTATGAATGCACAAAGGGACTGTAAGGGAAGCTTTAGGTTATGTCGTTGGCTGCAGCTGCATTCAATTTCTCAACATGTCCACGAGCCGCATTATTTCTCCATCATCCAAGGGAATATATGTGGGCAAGTTATTTACTTGTTTAGCAGGCTAGATTGTGACTGGCCCTAGATGAGGGTGAGTTGCTTATGAGCGAATGATCTTGATCTAGTTATTAAAATTTGTTGGCCATATCTGCATCGTCCTTGCCGGTGCTTCAGACATATGTTTCAAAGAGTGGTGATGCATGCCCAATTCTATGTCATTATGCTTAGTGGCAATCCACAATCTGCTTAAAATGCGTTGACTATAAGCTGAGAGCACCCTGGGCAAGATTAAGTTATGGTGGCATATATGCAATAATTATGGTTATTGCTGTTGTGCTGAGTTATTAATAAATAGGAGCCATATTGAATGTAAACAGGAGCCATATTGTCATGGCTATTACTGCTATTGCAGAATTATTCATGGTATTGCTCTTCATTTTAGTGAATCTTGTGGCAGTAGTTCCCAAAATACTATTAAGCACTTTTCATTGACCAGCTAGCATGTTAGTGCTTCACGCCCGCAACAAAGAAATGAAACTTGTCAAAGATTTGATGCATGCAAATTCAAGTTAGATTAACTATTATATTATGCACCATGGAGGACTTGCTCAAATCTTTATTTGTGGAAAATTCTCATGGGAAGCAAGGCCATTGAAGAACTGACAGCTACTATGGCAATGGTTTTGGACTGCTAACCTGATTTCTTTTGATCATCTGTAAGTCTTCAATGTCAGCTTTGGAAGTTTACAGCGAGATAAAGAAATTATACAGCAGGATACAGAATTTGAGAACCTCACTTTTGGCAGGGTTGTAATCTAATATGTTTTAATAATTATTTAACTCACATGGATACCCTAAGAACATGCTTAATGAATACACCTCAGGTTGCTCCATTCTGATCTCTTCGACTTGACGATGAAGAGAAATAGGAGGTTAGGGCTGAAGAGGCCAGAATTTACTGCCAAAAGCCAACTAAAGCTTTGCCTTTGTGATAAATGTCGAAAGAAGAATCCAGCAGGTGTGTTGATTCCTTACTCAACTTGGTGGGATCACGACAAGGAGTTCAAGTTTGCATCACACATGGCAAGCATTCGCAAATCCAAAACCGTGGTAAGGGACTGCATTTGTCAGTGCCAACGGTGTGTTCTTGTCAATCCTAGTGGTTTGTCCTTTAGGCAGGCAGAGTATATACGGCATCTGCGCATAGATAATGCAAATCTCGGCTTTGACCAGCAATGTGTTGGGAATGAAGAAAACAGGAATGACGACTATGATGGCGCAATGCATGTAACGGAAGAGTTGCATGTCGATGAGGAAATGAAGCATGGCCATGGCTATGGCTGTCATGAAGATATCAATTGTGACCCTAGCTTGGACGCTGCTCCAGAAGATCAGATGGATGAAATTGGTAGTCATCCTGATGTCTTTCTTGCCGTGGAAGATCAGCTGGAAGGCGATGGATACGAGGAGGATCTTGATGACACGGATGGCCATAGGGTTTACCAAAGGAAAGTCATTTCTGATGCTACACTAGATGACCAGATTCTCATGGCGATTTTGGAGTTGGAGAACGTCCTTGACATGCACTCGGTGTCTGAAAGTCTGAGGGATGACATTCTTAGAATTCTATTCGATGACAATAAAGAACCTAGCTTAGCAGCCTTGCTCTCTCAAAAGGGCAAGTGGGATAGGTTAATCAGTGGACATAAAGTGCCTTCTACTTCAAAGACCATGAAACATTTTTTGAAGAACTTGGGCCTCACACCAGTTCAGAGATACGCAGTTTGCTACCACAAGGAGGGGTTCGAAGGAGTGAAGAACCATGTCTTTTTCTTTAGAGGCGATGATAGCGAGGCTGTTGTTACTATCGCTCAATGCACGAGTGCCGCTACATGACGGAAGGAGGGTGTCCAATTTGCGATAATTCCTTTGGCAAACCCGCGTCGAGGCGGTTGTGCTCAATGCCTTCAATTTGTTGGAACCTACTTCATAGTTGGAGGTTCGCGAGATGATTGGCAGGCAAGTCGGTTGATTGTGCACCACGGTATTACATATTCCCGACAAGCTTATGGTTCCCTTGGACGGGGTTGCACTTGATTATCAAAATTTCATAACTTGTTAATCTGCATTCACTTGGCGGTTCATGAATCATTTCGTCACGGCGGGAATTTGGAGGCAGAGGCAAGACTTATGGAACCCAAAAAGCAAGGATAGAGCTGCCAGCCATGTGTCCAAGGTGTGACACAGGGCATAGATGTTGGCCCGATGTTCACCTCGCAGTAAAGGACAAGGAGGAGCATGAGAATGGCTTCTCGTCGCGATGTGTGAATTGTTCCATGCATTTTGGATATGAACCAAGGTACATCGCGGGGATCCAGCGACATTGGGCTGCAATGTTGCCTGAGAGATGGTTTCGAGTGCTGCATCAACAAAAATTAGTTCGGTTGAAGCCTACACTCGGTAATCCTTAATGGAGATCCGAAGCCTGCGAGTCGAGAGGCATTTCTTCTTCCGCTTATGTACATTCCATCGAACAAGTTCGAAACAAGGACCGATGTGTTTGGCGAGTTCAAGACATTGTAGTGAGAATGATTGACCGTCTCTTTTTGCCATGGAGCAAGTGGACTATGCAATTGATGTCCACGATTTTGAGGGCGTGAAGTTTAATCGGCGTTTCATCCCGCAGGACCTCCTTCTTTGGTTTTATGGGTGAATCATATTGCTGCTTGTGCAATCAACAAAACTTCTCAAGGTTTTTGTTTAGTGTAATGAAACTTCTTTTGTGTATTGCATTTACTCGAGAATTTGTCTAGGCTGCATAGAACCAGATTGTTCCTTACACTTCAAATTGTCTTTAGGTGGCCTGAACCCTTGCCGTTCTTGCCATGTTATTGGACTAAGGCGTTTATAAGGACTGCATAAGAAATCGAGATTTCCAGATGAACCAAAGACGATGGATTTCATTCTCAAGTCGATTGAGAAGTACAAAAGGAACAAATCGACTTTCAGGGAGCATGGAGTGAAAGGGAAGTCCACATTGATACGACTGCATCATTCGCAAGGGCACGATCTCACTGCGCATCACCCTATAGACACAATGCACACAGTCGCACTTGGTAACGGCGCATCAAAGACTTAAAGTTCATCATTAAATGCTTTGCACTCCATTACCAAACTAGGGCTGTTGTCTTTTTCGCAGGTGTGGCTAAAGACACTAACGAAGGAACCTTTAGGTTGCTGGAGGTAAAAGATGGAGACACTTCTAAACGTAAGGAAGTTGAGAGGCGTATAGTGGAGATCAAACAGAACCGCACACCATATTTACGCCATAGAAGATTTCCGTGCGAACCTTTTACACGCAGAGGGTTCTGGAAAGCAGACGGACCCTTAAAACCTTCCGGAAGCAGTTTGCCCCAAAGGTCCTCTCTCGAAGAACCCCGACCATGGACGGACAGCTCTCCCACTCCGGAACTGTGAACTGACTCTGCCAATGGACTCAGAACATCCACATTACCCTGGGGACCAAGTTTCGTGGGCAGAAGATCACCCTTTCTCCAAGAAGCGCCATAGTAGCCTATATCCAACACGTTCGTAGTCAATTGGCCTAAGAGGTGGCTTTGGAATACTGCCGTGTAGAGGGTCCATGTTTCTTTCGTTGCCAAAAACGACCATGTAACTTGGTCCCTAGGGTAACTTTGCTATTCCAGACGAGGTGGTGAAGTCGAATCTCCATTCCGGAGACTCTGTACTGCCCGAACGACAAAACACTTGGGTTTCTACACTGTCGACAGCAGGATGCTTCGCGGTTTGATAAGTTCTCCTGGACGGATCTTGGATTTGTTTGAACCTGCTCAAAGCATGTTACTTGAGCTGCGGATTCAACGGTCGGATAGGGAAACCGAACTTCGAGAGAAGGGGCATTGGCATTTTCCCTCCTGGAGGAGTGATGGCAGGAAAAGCAGCCCCAGCAACCTTTCTAAGGTCCGTCTCCTGGGGTCTGGTCTCTCCCCTCTAGTGAGGGAGCTGCGCAAAGTCCTGGCCTGATTCGATTTGGGGAAGGGTGTCAGCGCTTTAAGTTCTTCAAGATCCCTCTATTCGACCAAACTCCTCTACCGAAGATTCCAAAAGTTATCATATTTCTTGGCATTAAGTCCTAGTCATTGTGTCCACGTCACCGCCATCTAGCCATGTCACCCATAAGTTGCCAACATCACCCAATGAAAAGGCCAAAGGTGGACATCTTTTCATTTTTGGCCTAGTCAAAACTTGGCCTTGCTTACTTGGCATGCCATGTCACAACTTGAAGTTCCTAGGTGGCCTAGATGGCATATATTGGTGGCTAGGTGGCATGCCTGAGCCACCTTGGCATGTTGGAGGCTAGGTGGCATCTTCGAGCCCACATGGCATGTTTGAGCCACCTTGGCATGTTTGAGCTTAGGTGGCATATTGGAGCATAGGTGGCATGTTTGAGCCACCTTGGTGTGTTGGAGCCCACGTGGCATGTTTGAGCCACCTTGGCATGTGTGAGCCTAGGTGGCATTTTGGAGCTCACGTGGCATGTTTGAGCCACCTTAGTATATTTGAGCCACCTTGGCATTTCAAAGCCTAGTTGGCATGTTTGAGCCCCGGCCTATTCAAAATGCTTATCTAGCAGCTGTAGGATTTCCACCACGTCCCCAGCATCCCCATGGTGAAGCCCACGTGGCATGTTTGAGTCACCTTGGCATGTTGGAGCCTAGGTGGCATGTTGGAGCCAACAAGGTGGCATGATGGATCCTTGGGGTACAACATTTGAACCATAACAAATAACGTATGAGATCAATGAAACCTGAAAAATGGGAGTCTTAACAGTTTAAAAAAACTTGAACCTTTGATGGCAGAGATTCCGTGGAATCTCCCATCATCTAAAGCCCCACAATTAACGATACCTTCGAGGCCCACAATACAATACCTTCGAGACTAGATGTAGTGGTGAAACACTTACGCAAATGTTGATCATACACAATTTAAGACAATTCTGGCCCATGCAATATTCAAAGGTTGTTGTCCTAAGGGTGTTCATCCGCAGGTTACCCCCCTTATTGTCCTTCATTAATGGTATTGCACTTTGGTGCCTACAAATATCACAACCTGCAATACTTTTGAAATGATTTACCTTCGACAAAATTTCAGAACAAAAAGCTAACCTTGAAGAATTAAAGTAGCAATACTTGTAAACAACTTGATTATTATAGGAGCTAGACCACACCATTGAGGTTTAGCATTGAATTTCACTTAAACCATTATAATAACCACAAAGGAAAAATACACTTATGTATTCACGACTTATTGCAAAAGAGAGTCAGATCTTTATACTGTAATATGAACACTCGGACTGATCTCCCATTCTTATGTGTATATTATACATTCATCTTTCATTTAATTTATAAGGCCAGATCCGGCCAAACAGGCATCGATCCGGCCTTTTTGGATGCTGTGTCTTTGCATCCGTTCTCTCCTCATTTTCTAAGTTCACAAGCTATTGTCTTCTTCCCATTGCACCGAGATGTGCTTTACAAAAATAGGTCTAATGGATATACATCACACCATTGACCATTGGTCACCATTAAACCATAAACCATTGTTCACCTTTGAAACATAGCAACCCTTTACATCACCCTTGACATTATATTCACATGATAATGGTCTATGTCCGATTATGCATCTCTGTCATATACCCTCAACCATGGAATGACTATTTATTCAACAAACCTACTCCTTGTAGGACATTCTAGTGTATTGCTATACATATTTGCATGTGCCTAGGTGCAGCAAATTAGAACAAAGAATGGGACAAAAAAGGGTCCGCAACATATTGCCACGCACACTAAAGAAGACAAATGTGCTATAGAAGACAAATATTCAAACGTTCACAACACAAATGTGACGTGTAAGATTTGGGCTATCGGGTTTACTTATGGTCCTGAGGTTGATGATCCTAACCTCTAGTGCATGACAGTGATGGTGGATGAACTACGAACCTAGATTCCTAAGCTTTCAGTTGCTAGGTTTACCAATATGAGCACAATTAGCTTGTAGTGAAAAATAACATTAGCTATTGGTATCTCTTTTTTTTTTTAAACTTTTCGAGTAGGTTGATGAGACTGAGGCAACATTCATTGGCAATTGGAACACACTAAAGAATGGGCACCGGGTTCCTTCTAGTACTACGAGAACATGAAAATTGAGGTCTCAAACGAACTTGGTGTTATGCAATTTGCCACCGCGTATAGGAATTTAATGGAGCAGATGCTATTCTTTCTTGGTGACCTGTGCATTTGAACATTAGGTTCGCCCAAATGATGGCTACTACTGCCTTTGTCTTGTTCTAATTTCAAAAGTTGTTGGGAGCTACAACTGCTACTCTATGCCAATGAAAACCTTCGAAATTATTAGATTTAGTGGTTCCCAAACAATATACAAAGGTCACCATGCAATATTATTCCCATGCAACATTCAAAGGTCCTCCTGCAATATTTCAAGGTTCCCAAATTAAACATTCCAATGAATTCAAACGTACAATCATCTTGAATGATTCGGGAGGGAACGGAGGGAATGAATGAGAGCGCCAGCAGTAGTACCTCCTCGGGAGGTGGAGCCAAAGCGGTGCATTCTCCTACTCTTCATCCCGCAAATACTCCAAGCACACACTCCGGCTTCATGGGACCTCCTAAAATCTCTGTAGCTGAATTCAGAATCTGGAGCTGGGAGCGGATTTATGAATACATTGCAGGCATGGCAATGTTTGCAGGGGACCAATGGCATGATGATTGAGAGATCATCAGGAAAGCTTTGCAAAAGGAAAGGGTGAATGAAATGGCGTTTTTGAGGCTCCAAATGGACGATTGGAGGCAGATTCCTGATGTCCCACTGGGCATTGCCAGTTCGTTAGTGGCAATAGCTGAAGAGATCTCTCACCCAAAGGGCCCACCTTCATCATGCGGGGCTTTCTACATGTGCAAAGGCTTCCAGTGGTTATGGAATGGCGGTTCATCTTTCTTTGGGCGATTTGATGCGGTTGAGTCTAAGCGACTTCTAGCTTATAACCCAAAATTGCTATCGCCAAAATCATCAAGGGGCTGCAACCATTTTGAGACTGCAACCATTTAGACCTTTTTATGGTAAGCTGGGAGATCCGTCAGGACTTGATGAGCATCCACAACAATAACATTAGGTAATTCCGGGCCTTAGTAGAGCGGAAGTTAACCTTTATAGATGGTGATGGCGGAGATCCCCGTTGTTGTGGAATCTTGACCATTGGATCTCCTTCCCTCCTCAGCTTAAAATTACCATTCTTTTAATAAACTCATGCATTCTTCAACAAAAAAAAATAACACTTAGGTAAAAGAATTTAATCTTTGTATATATTCTAAGGTTCCAAACATATACTTGCCCATTACTCAGCAATATCCCATACGGTATGAATGATCTTAATAATTGTAACTTCAAGCCCATATATAATAATAATAATAATAATAATAATCAAGTTTATTGAATAGCAATCCACACACTTCTACTCTAAGCCTTTACGAAAGCTTGGCTGCTTTCCGGAGCATCTCACACCTCTGCTTACACCATCAACCACGGGGTTAGTCACCGCGGACTAAGTGGGGATCGGGGATCTAGGATGTCTAGCATCAACAATACAAAGCATTAACCTAGAACAACAGCCTAACCTTACCGTAGCCTCGCCCCTGCAATCCAAGTAACTAGTCCAACAAGCATGACCAATGCAACTTAATTTTAACAAAGTAGACCACATATATAATAACCAAGCAATCATAGCATCAACATTGCAACCAATATTCCTCTGGGTCTGAGCAAGGTCAACTTCGGTGGATCGGGCCCGGTGACATAAGGCGGGTAACCACGTGTGTACACACCCATCCACGCTGCGTCCAGCATTGGAGGACCACTTAACTGTGCATGACGTTGTACCATATGGTACCAACGCCCGATGTTCAAATAATACCATTTACATAGCACTGTGCAATAACCGCGAGTCTAGACCATCGCACCTAGACTCCGGCCCCAGAGGTCTATATCAAAGAATTATACTACACATAGATCACAATACTATGAATTCCACCCAATATCAACTAGCCACATTTCCATATCAAATTTACCTTAGAAATTCCATAATTTACACCTCATGCAACAAAGGAAATCCAGTTATACGCTCATATAAACATTACTATCTCTACCATGCAACATGCAATGCCCGGTGCTTAAGCAAAATACAACCTTCACTAATATCTTATTACTTTTAACTAGATCAATTTCCTTCAAATTACTACTTATAACCTTAATGACGGTGGCTTCCATAACCCTGCTAACTAGTTTATTAAATTGGTTAATATGCTCGCTATCCATTAACCATGCATGCCTATTCATGACCATGCTCATATGCTTTAACTCCAAGTTTATACTACGTTCAAAGCAATCATTATTAAATCAACACAGCTATACAAACACTAGAAAACCCCAGGTGTAAAGCTTGATCCCCACCTGGAAATCCCACTTGCTTCTTCTGCACTCCCAGCAACGCTCCCAGATCTCTGCACGCAACTCGCTCCTTCAGCAATCCATCTGCAATCTATCTTCTTCCGAATGCTTCACTATCACATAAAAGACTTCTTTCCCATGGAAAACTCCTTCCCCAAGAAATCAAGAATAATATTGTTGCGCTTATATAACCTAGCAATGCCCTTGCATGCATGCATGCACACACTGCATGCATGCACACATTGCATGCATGTATTCCTAGCACACAATCATTTATTTTACCTTGAAAATGCACTCTTATATAATGGCAACGTTACTTACATCTTAATGTTGGTGCTAGGTTGCTAGGTCCGTTACAGTCTCTCCTCCAAAAATTCAACCCATGTCCTCATGGGTGCATCTTAGAGTACTCATGAAAAATCTAGTTTGTATCTCCCTTTGTGACATCTTCCTTGGAACAAACCCAACCATTGATCTAAATTTTTTTTTATAGTCTTCCCTTTATGCTTCATACAAGTAATTTAAGGTAAAGGAAAGATATATATTAGATAGCTCCAATGTAGGACCCTTCTAAGATTCAATTTAACATACCGCCGAGTCTAGAACTAACTCAAATATTATGAGTATACTACATATCCAATTCAATATAATAAACGTAATGCAGTTAATGCAACTTTTCATAAAGAAGGTACGTGCCATAGAAAAAAAAATCCACCATTCCAAAGAGATACTCAGGTCGAACTAGATATGTAATCTCTCGAGACTTCTTGGGTGGCCAAATCCAAAAAGTAACAAGCAATATACATAATCAAGTCCCCCAGTCTGGGTATCTTATAGCTAGGTAACATACTTAAGTTGATACAAGGGATCCCATAAGAATTATAACCCATGGTACAGAGAATTCCTCTACGAGTTCATCCAATGACATTGAAGTATCCTAGGCTATACACTTGGCTTCTATATTTAGCCTACTTCCATACATATTACCCCATCACACTGGTTAGTCTTTCAACAAGATTTTATAGGCATCAATTGCCGTTAATTTCAATGAATCTCTTACTTCATGTATTTTGTTCACAACTTCAATCCTTTGACTGTATCCTTAATCAAGTAATGCAATCACCATCCCTCCATTAATTTACAATCACTTCTAGCATGCCAAATAATTACAATACATGGAAGCACCATTACTAGATGTGCTTACAACTCTTTTATTACATTCCAAGATTTTCAAAAATGGCACTTCCCCATATCTATATATTCCCCTCTGCCTTTATCTCATGTCTGGCTTTATCTGACAACTCTTTCGTTCAACTTCATGGTTTACCTACTACCACGATTAAATATGTTATTCCTCTATTCATCGCTTCTTCTTCCTTATCCATAAGATAGATAACATTGTTCAATCTTGGCCAATCAATTCTTCAATCTGCCATAATTTAAGTGGATATCATTCTCTAAATATAAATGCGTAACCTGACCACTTTGCTCCATTAAGTGCTTTCTTATACTTCAAGAATTTTTTCAAGGCCAAGAACTTTTTCAAGGCTATCACCGGCTATTCTAGCCATAACCCTAAGGCCAACAACTTTATAGATCTCAAGTAGGACCATGATGTAATCATGACATTTCCTTCTATGTCACACATCTGCTATTTACACATGAGCTTCAATCTGACTATCATGCCAATCTTATTTTATAACCATATCTAAGCTTTCTCAAAACTTGTCTTACAACCACCGTGTTGTAACCTTATCTAACCATAGCCTGAATGCTATCAACTTAGCAACTTATTGTTATTTTACCACTAGATAGCAATATATAGATGCTGCCTGGTTTTCTCAATTTTTAGCTTCAAAAGGATGCACCTAACATCACATCAAGAATCTTATTCATCCGATATGGTGAGATGAACCTTCTCTGAATATCATAGGCATTATATATCATGCAACTGCTTATTCCAAATTTTCTTGTCACCAGAGTATACTACTATGAGATCACATCTACACTATAAGGAGTGGTTACCAAAGTGAAACGCAATATCTGTAACTTAATCTCCCTCAAGCATCACTTCCATGCTATGCGCACATTGGCAACCCTAAATCAAAGTTAGCCCTTTGAGAACGTACATTTTCTAGCTTATCTGCTTTGCAAAATCAACCAAGATTATAGAAATATCATGTAATCAATTTCACATACCGTCATAAAACAATTTGTCACGCCTCCTCTAAGGCCATCATCTCCACATAATACTATTAGCATAATTCAACAACCTCAACTTCAATCTAGACTTCGCCATCATACATCCCAGGATCCAACTATGCTCTGATACCAACTATGACGGGCCTAGCCAGTTAACCTTTATGGTAACTGGAGATCCCGTCAATCTTGACCATTGGATCTACTTAAGCTTAAAAACTTAAGAAACTCATGCATCCGCAACAATAACACTTAGGTAAAGAATTTAATCTTTGTATATATTCTAAGGTTCCAAACATATACTTGCCCATTACTCAGCAATATCCCCGCACAGTATGAATGATCTTAATAATTGTAACTTCAAGCCCATATATAATAATAATAATAATAGTAATAATAATCAAGTTTATTGAATAGCAATCCACACACTTCTACTCTCGCCTTTCTGAAGCTTGGCTACTTTCCGGAGCATCTCACACCTCTGCTTACACCATCAACCACGGGGTTAGTCACACGGACTAAGTGGGGATCGGGGATCTAGGATGTCTAGCATCAACAATACAAAGCATTAACCTAGAACAACAGCCTAACCTTACCGTAGCCTCGCCCCTGCAATCCAAGTAACTAGTCCAACAAGCATGACCAATGCAACTTAATTTTAACAAAGTAGACCACATATATAATAACCAAGCAATCATAGCATCAACATTGCAACCAATATTCCTCAGGTTGCGAGCAAGGTCAACTTCGGCGGTCGGGGCCGGTGACATAGAGGCGGGGTAACCCGCGTGTGTACACACCCATCCACAGCTGCGCGTCGGCATTGGAGGACCACTTAAGCGTGCATGGCGTTGTACCATATGGTACCAGCGCCCGATGTTCAAATAATACCATTTACATAGCATTGCAATAACCGCGAGTCTAGACCATCGCACCTAGACTCCGGCCCCAGAGGTCTATATCAAAGAATTATACTACACATAGATCACAATACTATGAATTCCACCCAATATCAACTAGCCACATTTCCATATCAAATTTACCTTAGAAATTCCATAATTTACACCTCATGCAACAAAGGAAATCCGGTTATAAAACTCATATAAACATTACTATCTCTACCATGCAACATGCAATGCCCTAAGTGCTTAAGCAAAATACAACCTTCACTAATATCTTATTACTTTTAACTAGATCAATTTCCTTCAAATTACTACTTATAACCTTAATGGCGGTGGCTTCCATAACCACTGCTAACTAGTTTATTAAATTGGTTAATATGCTGCTATCCATTAACCATGCATGCCTATTCATGACCATGCTCATATGCTTTAAGTCAAGTTTATACTACGTTCAAAGCAATCATTATTAAATCAACAACGACTATACAAACACTAGAAAACCCGGTGTAAAAGCTTGATCCCCACACGGAAATCCCACTTTAGCTTCTTACGCACTCCCGGCAATGCTCCCGGATCTCTGCGCCTTCGCTTTCGCTCCTTCAGCAATCCATCTGCAATCTATCTTCTTCCGAATGCTTCACTATCACATAAAAGACTTCTTTCCCATGGAAAACTCCTTCCCCAAGAAATCAAGAATAATATTGTTGCGCTTATATAACCTAGCAATGCCCTTGCATGCATGCATGCACCTGCACTTATAGCCTGCATGCATGGACACATTGCATGCATGTATTCCTAGCACATAATCATTAATTTTACCTTGAAAATGCACTCTTATATAATGGCAACGTTACTTACATCTTAATGTTGGTGCTAGGTTGCTAGGTCCGTTACAGTATGCTATACCATGTCTATGTCCGTTCCTAACCGACATGCCCTTAACCAACTGGGCAAAACCGTCTAGACGTTTATGAGTAGTCGCTTCTACCCATTTATGCGAGGTGTCACCAGGGCATACAGGCACATTCAAGGTTCGAATACTTTCGAGCGGTCTACCATGGGCCGTTCTGAGTCTCTCCCACTAGAACTATGCTTTCGTCCTCGAGCATCAAGAACCTCACCATGTCACAATGATTACCAAGTCTTTGCAAATTACCCATGCATATAGGCACCCATGGAGACTTCGAACTTCGAGACACGCTCACGATACCAAGCATGCGTTCCTAACCGACATGCCCTTAACCAAGCTGGTAGCAGTCTAAGCGTTTATGAGTAGTCGCTTCTACCCATTTATGCTTAAGTGTCTGGGAGCGCCCCGAGGCACATTCAAGGTTCCCGTACTTTCGGCGGTCTACCATGGGCCCGTTACATGAGCGAGTGGAGGAATGCTCCTCTGGATGGTAATTGAACATGGGCAGACAAGTACTTCCCCATATATGACGAAGTGAATTTTAGTAAGGAAAACGTGGAGGAGAGAAAATTGCGGACAGAGGTGGCTCAAGAGATACTTGCAAGTGGTTCTTTGAAGCCTATAAGGCTCGAGGGAGGACAACAGCGCGTGGCAACTATGGATTTTGTTACACACAAGTAAGTATGTTGTAGGATTTTTACTGCATAAATATAGATGCAAAGCTCTCGGTTAGAGAGAAAAAAGTGCATGCTTCATTTCATTTTTCTAAACTCCCCCTTGCTGGAGAATTTAGTAAGGATAGCATTAGATTTTAAGTGTTAGGGTGAACCTGATCTGAAGGTGTAACTTGACTTTAAATTTCATCCAGAGGTGTCACTTGAATCTAGTTTTATTTGCTGAAACTCTTTTCTTATTTGTTGAGCCATTTTTTTGCTAAGTAACAGAGAGTTCTATTTTCTTTGGATGGCAGGATCACAGCATACTTGCATGACAAGAGAGCTCGGTTGAAAGAGGGACTCAGGAAGCAGAAGCCTCAAAGAGACTATGACTTTGGCCATAGTACAGTATGCCTCCTTGGAACTCAACGAATTCTGGAGTTAAGGGAGCTGAAATTCTGTGAGCGGGTCTACTGTGCATTGCAAAAGAGAGAGAGAGCATTTGAAGACCTCACTGCTATCGTTGGGTCGGCTGTAGTACTTGGAGTTCATGAGGAGGGTACAATGCGCGAGCTAGAGGTGTCCATCAAGACGATTGTAGATCTTGAAGTCTTAGGACAAGAGCTGTTTGCCCCGGGTAGTAATTTGTCAATATCTGATCTATCCGCGGAGGTAATCAATTGTGCATATTCTTTCCTATATATAGTTCAATTTGTTGTTTATCATGAAATGGATGCTTTGGCCAAAGGCATAGGTACTAACTCTCTTCACATAATGCGGTTTAAAAGGTCTGCAATGCAATCACTGAAAGGTGGGTCTAATGCTTCGATTTCTTGGTCCTCTATATTTATCCAATAGGAGCAGGTGCTCTGGCCGGAGTGCATGACAGACCTGAACGGGGACATCAATGGTCGTAGAGGAGCTTGTTTGTATTAGAATGCTTGTTTGTATTTTGAAGCTCGTTGTGACTTGCAGGCTGTAGCAATGGAGCTTCCATCCATGGACGTTGTTGAGGAGGATTTTGGGAGCCCTGATCATCAGATTGACAGAATGGATGGCAGATCGAGCGGGTTGGCAAAGATGAATGCAACGAGGTCATTTCCAGAGGATGTGATGGAGGATAAGGATAACGAGAACAAAAGTGCAGATGTAAGTGGTAAATTTATACTTAGACATTATAATTGCATTGGATTGCCAATTACTGACACCTCGTCTAAATAGGATGACAATGATAAGTGGCAGAAAGGGGATGAGATAGTTCTATTCAATGCGAAAGGTGAAGTGGTCGCCCGAGGGAAAGTTAAGTCACATGAGGAGGAGTTATTAGTGTTGATACAAGGAGTGATGGATAAAGCCGGAGCTGATGTGATCAAATCGATGGTTGTCTATCCTCCAAAGCCCATGACATGGTCTCCTAATTCGGTACATTCCCTTCGCTTCAACTATTTTAAGAAAGCTTTGTACTATTTTATATTATTCTTAATTAAATGTACATGCCTTGTTTCTGTTCTGTTATGGCAGAAATTCTGCTCTAAATTTTCTGTTCTGTTATGGCAGAAATTCTGCTCTAAATTGCGTAGTATACACTTCAATAAATTTTCCTTTTATTGTTTTAAACATATAAGCTATTTTACAGGTACGTAGGTGGTTAGAGGACGATGAAGAAACGATGGATATTCCAGTTTATCATCTGCCAAAAACATGGAAGAATAAGCTGCGTAAGAGGAGCGTAGGGGATTTGCGAGTTCTTGCTCAGTTTGTTCTTCAAGAGAAGCGTGTTTCTAAGGATCGGATTCTGATTTTCTGCAAAGACAAGCTTGATGGGAAGTTCACTTTAAAAAGCACGAAAATAGATGATCTCATAGCAGAATTTGTTGAGCATTGCTTGGAGTCGCGTATGTTGTTGGTGAAGACAAGTGCTTGGGAAGACACAAAGTTTGAGGAGCATCAACTCCTTCTCATGTAGCTGCGTTAAATTTGAATTTGGGGCCCCGTGGCTGGGATCAATTCCTTATACATCTTGGTGGATCTGATCAAAACTTTAGTTTCTGAACTTAAATACCTACTCTATTTTGTCTATCTGTGGCTTCAGAATCAGTTAAAGCCTTTTTAACTTGGAAAATATGTGGCTCAGTTAAACCTTTTTGAACATCGAAAATATGTGGCTTCAAATTTAGTTAAAACTTTTTTAACTTCAAACATGTGTGGCTTCAAAATCAGTTTTAAACTTCAAAAAATATTTGTTAGCTATTAGTGCATTTGTGTGTCCACAACATTGATCATTCATCCTAAGATCCTGAAATCTGGAACGTCCATGTGGCGAAATAAAATATTATACCTATAGTATAGTTTATAGAATATACTGTAGGATATATTTATAGAATATACTATATATTTTTCACATTACGACGTTTGGACATGTCGCTTTTTCGCTTCTTACGTGTAGTTTTTTGCCATTGTGTTTTGTTGAAGTGTTGATAATTTTCTCTTTAGATGCATTGTCTTTTCTTTTCCACCCATGGACCTTTTATGTTGTTTTCTATAGGTGTGATAGTATTCATTTTCCACATATTGTAAGAATTGAAACAACGTGCCTTCTTGAGCAAAAACAACATAGAAAATTAGAGTTCCTCTTTCCTATCCATGGTCATTTCTTGTAGTTTTGTTTATAGTGTTGTAATATTCGTTTCCCACGTATCGTACTATCTAAAACAACGTATCTTAATTGAAGAAAATCCAACGCATACGTGTGGATATGACACGTATTTTTTTATAGTGTTGTAATATATTGTTAATATATAAAACAACACCTCTTATTTGAAGAAAGACAATGCCTCGTGACATTAAAACAACAGTATTTGTTTTCCTTTTCCATGTATGGTCTTATCATATAGTTTTTTCTTTCTAATGTAGTAATATTGGTTTCCCATGTGTTGTAATGTCTAAAACAATGTGTCTTATATTGAGAACAAACAACAGTTAAGTTGCACTAGAAACAATAGTGAGAAAATAAAACAACACATTGAAATTTTATCTAAAAACTATGTCAGTTTCGTATGCATAGACTTTTTGGATAAAAACAACATGTTATTTCTAGCATTTTCGGAACATTACTATGGGTGGTCTTCAGGTATTGTTTTTTGGTATAAAATACAGCATAAAACTACACATAGAGCCAAATTTGGGGTTAGTGTGCATGGTAAGGATAAGACTATGGAAAGGTGGACCAATTTCACACAAAAGGAAGATGAATCAATTAGAGAGTATAATCAGAGGTATATTGCAGTTCTCAAAGCCGTGGTTCATTGGAATATTGCAAGGAGTGTTGAAATGGATATCCAATGGTATGTGAAGGGGCTGAAACGAGCTATTGCTCATAAGGTGAAGGCCAAACAGCCTACAACATTGCTAGAGGCACAAAAGTATGCTCTCAAGGCTGAAGATAAGCTGGGATACATTCATGAAGTTGCTGCTCCAGAGCATAAAACAGAGGATATTGCAGCCAAGATTTCTAAGCTTACAATTGGTCAGAAGCCAAGGGAGGTTCAGTTTATTACTTGTGAGTATTGTGGGTCTATTGGACATTCTGATACTACATGTAGATTGCTGAAATTCTGCTCAAGATGCCAAATCAAGGGCCATAATGATCAAGAATGTAGGGAGAAGAGATTCTTTGAGAGGGCCAATCCAGTATTTGCTGTTAGGATGACTTGCAGTCATTCGATGGTAGAAAAACACAAGCACAAGAAGGGTGGAAAGTGAGTATGGAAGGGGCACTGAGGCCACTGTAGAGAAAAAGCGAGCACAATATGAACGCATTTAGGATATGATGACGCTCCAGTATTTTTACCTGAGGATGGGCTTGATGCAATCGGACTAGGTACTTGTACTATGGGGCAACAATGGATGGCAGAAACAATGGAGTTGGTTGCCAATCAAAACAAACGGGTGGAAGTTGACAATGTCTTGCCACAGAGCAGTTTCATCGGGCCTACAAAAAGTCCTCGAAAGGTTTTTATATGCTAGATTGTTCTCACATCTATTAGAGCATAAAGCAATAAAGGAGGCATTTCAAGAGGTTGCTAGGATGGGGTTTTCATTTAGGTTGCCTTTGTATAAGCACGCAAACAATAAAATAGTGAATGTTATGCACAAAAAGAGGGTTAAAAAGATGAATATCAAGCTGGCTCATGTTACTGAAGCATGACCAACCGCGTTGCTGACTGATAGGTGGAGAAAGACCACCTTATTAACTACGTGATTGTGTATCCTGGAGGTGAGGCATTTTTGAAGTCCGTGGAAATGCAAGCAAGCTTGTTAAAGGCGTCATCTACTTGCCAGTAACAAGCATGAAATTGCCTCCTAAATGAGGCTGGAGAAAGGCCCCTTCAGGTTAGAAGAATTTATGCCGACCATTTGTACAACTTGAAGGATAGAATCAGAAGCAATCCACTGGCTAATGTAGCACCAATAATTGCGCTGGTTGACAGAGAGCAGTGTGATGACCCATAGTCGTACGATAAGGAACAGGCTGGCAGTTACACTCATTATGTGCATGGTGGAAACCACAATTTCAAAGCAAGAAGGTAGCTGTACAAGGAAAAATTCAGCATTAAGTATTTGAATGTGCTTTGTGCTATGTACTGTGGATTGGAAGCCGACGAGGCAAAAGTAGTTGCAAACACTCACAATGAGGATAATGAGTATAATAACGAGTATAAATTGAAGATGAGTTTTGTGGATAAAATCTGCTTCATGCACGGAGAGCATGTTTTGTTCAAGGAAAACTACGGGGATGACCTCAAAAACTCTTAAAGTGTGGTTGGAACTGAAAGAGCAACGCGCCATCGAAAGTTCTTTGAAGTATGATGAAACAATCTAGAGAGCATTACTAGTGGGGTACGACAATTGATTCCAGCTAGCATTTAGAGAAGGCATGGTACGTAAAGCATTGTCTTCTAGCTGTGTACTCTTGCATTTTGGAATAAGATTGTATTCTCGAATAGGTTGTGTATAGCTGTTAGTAGTTTTTCTTTCTGGTTGACTAGCTTTCAGTAGGTCGAGTTCTTCTGTGTCTTCATTTGTGTATTCTGGAATACGCTTCTCACATTTTAGCTCTCTGGATTATGTTTTGTTGCCTGGTGTAATATATCTCGTCATTTTATTCACTACTCTTGTTGCAGATATGGGATCTTCAGAACGAGATTTTCAACATGTTTGAATGTGGTGAATTAAAATCAAAAGACAGAGTCTCGAATAAAGAGAAAAGTTTTTATATTTCCAAGAAGGAGATGACTATTACAGCTTGGAGGGAACTTCAGAGCTTCATAGACTATGATATTCTGGGGAGGTTGCTACAAAAGATAGTGGACAAGGAATTTACTCTTGATGAAATGTTCAACAAGTTGCACAAATGAGTCTTTTCCTCTTGTTTTTTTCTTAAATGTATTCTGGAATATGTGATTTACCTTTCTTTTTTATTTGCAGCTAAAAGAATGGTATTCAGTGTCAAAACTTGCTGACGGAGCAGCTAAATGTTGAAACTTGGGAAAGATGTAAGAAGCTATATCTAGTTGCAACTTCTGACGAGCGCGCTCCAAATTTGAGGGCTGGGTATGCAATTTTCTTTTTCTTAGCTAGTCTCTACAACCTGAATGAATTTTTTTCAAAATAAGAAGAAAACAAGGATCTATCAGAGGGGTTTTAGCACTTTGTCAGAATATCAAAAGAAGAAAGAGCACTTGGTGAGGGACGAATTATTAACACAGAGCAATCTGAGTACAAGCAATTCATATTATTTGACCAAAATAATTTGTACACTATTATTCAAGGAGATTGCACTCGTCTAGCTGGGACCATCAAACCACATAACTTTACCCTGTCATTACAGATATTCCCTATGGATTTAAGATTAAGGACAACTGCTTTGATGATCAACCCTTCAAGCATCAAGAATTTTTGGATTTTATAGTGGGTCTAAAGCAAATAACAATAGCTAAACACTGGAGACTTGTAGTATTCCATTCAAGCATGCAAAGCTATACTAGCGAAGCAAGCTGCAAAAAGTATTTTGGCTCTCCAGAACAGGCGGGCTATAAGAACTTGATCTAATACATTCTTCTTGTCTTGTATTCTGGAATACACTGGCCTTTTCTGCTCCTTTTGTTTGATTTTATTCTACATGTATTCCTAAATACATTGTGCTTCATTGCTTGTTTCTTTTTTTTTCTGTTTTACGCGTATTCTGAAATACACTGGACTTTTTGCTCGTGGCATTTCGTTTTATTCTTCCTGTATTCTGGAATACACTCGACCTACAAGTTAACTGTCCACAAATTTCAGGTACAAATCTAATACCAATTACTGCGGTGGAGGGCCAAGGCTACTAAGCAAAGTGGAGTACTTACATGTAGCTTACTGGAGCTTTGACGGGAAACGAACAATGGAACACTTCAACAACACTGCTGCCTGCTCTTACTTTTCTAATGTGTTAGAGTCTCCAGCAGTGTTGTAGAAGCTGCAGGACCCAAGTGCACAAGGTAGAATTGCTAATCACTATCAGAAGCTCCAAAAGCTTATAAACAAACTCATTGACATGTTCTCACGTCAAGGAGATTGGATTCTGGATGTTTTCTCAGGCTCTAGTACCACCATTGCATGTGCACTAAAAAGGTATTGGAATTGTGTGGCTATCGACACCGACAAGGAAGTTGTGCAGTTTATAGAGATGAGGTTAGCTACCCTGCCTACTCTTCCTGATGAAAACGAAGAGTTAGGAACGAAGTCCTCTTCTGATTAATGCTAAAATGACATCCTCGAAAGTTCAGCCTCCTGCAACACTCTCCATAAAAAGAGGCCTCCTTTGTGGAACTGCAAGCAGTGGCTCATGTTATCCCTGTTTACGCCATAGACGAGGACATAAACTTGGAGAAGCAGCCGACCAGGGGCAGCCATCCTCAAGAAAAAAAACAAATCAGGGTCAAAAACACTGAAAGAAAAAAAAAATTGCTATGCACCTCCATCTTCATTCTGGAAAGGCCATTTTCAGAAGCATAAGTGTGTTTTTTAAAGGGGATCTTCGAAACGGGAGTGCTGCAACACTCCCATTTAATTTGCAACCTTGTTAAAAGCAAATAGCGAAGTATATCCGTGAATGCTAGTTATGTCAACAGGCAAAAGTCGAACAACTCTGAATTCTTTTTTTTTTTTTGATGAACGTGGACCTTTATTACTCAAAAGAATACAAAGAGTACATGGGGGACTCAAAACCCAGTGGAGAAGATATCCACTAGAGCAACACTACCCACCACATACATAACATAGAAAAGCAGACAATACAGATCACCATGAGCACAACTGTTTGCTATGAGTAGGTGTGAATCTGAAGATATTGTTCCCAAATGACACTTTTGATGTCATCCTTCAAGGAAGAACATTTGTACGCCTTCACAATGCGACTACGGGCATCGCTAAGCACTTGCGTATCTGAAAAGAGCTGTCCCTTGAAGATGAGGAGATTTCGTCTCTTCCAGATGGACCAGATGATCCAAGCAGATGCTAAGTGGAAAGCCCTCTTTGCCAACTTGTCCCAAGAACTAGGATAGACTGACAAAAGGACCTGCTGACTATTCAAGTCACAATGGAAAAGACTCAGAAGCCACTGCCAAGCAGGTCGAACATGGTGACACAAGAAAAAACAGTGCTCAATTGTCTCATCCCTCTGCGCGCAAAGAGGGCAGATCACAGAGACTTCTAGACGAAATCGATGAACAACAGTGTTTACCCGCATGCATCTATGAGTGATCTGCCACCATAAAATGGATAGCTTAGGATGAAGCAATTTATCCCATACCCATCGCCAGACTGCTTTACGATGAGGCTCGGGGATAACTAAAGGCCACTTTGGCGATGGAGACAACACCTCAGGATGAAGCAGGACCACATACATCGAGTGCACCAGGTGCTCCTCCTTAACACTGCCATGAACCACCCAGAGCTGGGGAGCCACGTCTTGTGGGTGTAGAGGAAGTGTAGCAGCTACTTTTTCCCAAATGCTCCGGTCCCAACGAAGGAGAAGGAACTTCAATTTGAACTCATTCCACGTCAACAATCTTGTCTCATTATACCATGCAGAACAACTCTGAATTCTGAGTGACTTGGAACCGTTGTGATATTCCTAATGCAAAATGGAAGGTCATATTCGAATTTCATCACTGCCTGCGGGCATGACTTCTTCAGCTCGATCTACACCAAGTTGTGGATGAGTTCTTTATCATCTGCAAATAGATGGGAAAACAGAGCACACCACCGGTGTTTGCAATCTAAATGGGCCGATTATATCCATCTAATTGAGTTTGCATACAATAGTACGAAGCAAGAATCATCAAGAATGTCTCCCTTCAGATTAATTATGGCTATTAATGCCTGATTCTAGATACGTGGCACAACCCAACATCCAAGGTGGAAGATTCTCATCAACTCCTGGCAGATATGCAGCATCTTGTGGAGGAGGTGTGAGGCTATCTTCTAGCAGCAATGGCACGTCAAAAAAGTATAGCAGATAGACATAGATCTTCATGGGACTTTTGTTGTGGAAGATATTGTCTGGCTGAAGATAAAGGTCAAGCAAGCGAAGCTCCACATTGACAATTGCAAGAAGCTTGCTCCAAGATGGGCGGGACCCTTTAAGATTATTAAGCGGTTTGGGAGCCAATGCTATAAGCTTGACTTACCCGCTCATCCAAAGGTTCATAAGGTGTTCCACGTAAGTTCGTTCGAAACCTGGTGGAAGTTTTGCAGACTCCAACCTTGTTGGAAATGACAGAGGAACAACTTGTTATTGTTCCCGAGTTAATTTTTGATAAAGCATTCAAGAAGACGCGAAGGTCGGAATTCCTTCAATACCCATGGAAGATGCAATGTGGGTATTGAAGCATGATCTAGAGAAGCAATACGCACAATTTATGGAGCAATTTGATAGTCAATTCGCCTCCGATTTAGTTGATGCCGGCTCAATAGGTAAGTGTGTAGCTTTAGTATGTATGTTAGAGCTAATGGGGAGAGTTTTATGCATCCGGGTGTAGCTAGAAGACATATATTTAAGCATGTGATCGTGGGCGATGATGGGATCATCTTAAATATTGCCTAGCCATGATGCACTGTGTGTGCGCATGACCGGAGGTCATGTAGAATTAAGCTGGTGATCGTGGGTGATGATGGGATCATCCTAAATGCTCCCTAGCCATGATGCACTGCGTGTGCGCATGACCGCAGGTCATGTAGGAGTAAGCATGTGATCGTGGGCGATGATGGGATCATCCTAAATGTTTTCTAGCCATAATGCACTGCATGTGCGCTTGACCGGAGGTCATGTAGGAGTAGGCATGTAATTATGAACGATGATGGGATCATCTTAAATGTTTTTTATGCCATGATTTAGTGCATGTAAGTAGAGGTAGTCTTGAGCTAGTACTTCGGCTCAAGCAGGTTAAATAGGGGGTGGTCCCTTTAAACCAAATAATATATTAATAGAAAGAATTACTAACGTGGTGTGTCACTGTGCAAGCCAACCTTGAAGGGGATGGGGCAACGAGAAGAGCACCACGAGGAGCGTAGGGCTCCAAGTAAATGTTTAGTCTAAAACATTATGTGATAATGTTTAGGAGGCTAACCTAAGTAAACATTGCCTAAAATTGCAATTATTGTTGTTATTAACAATTGTGATAAGGCTCACCTTAGTAGCCTCACAATTTATCTTACGTATCTTACTCTTGTTAAGTATTATCTTACGTGGTACTCATTGCCTTAAATCTTGCCTTAAATCTTGTATAACGTAATAAGTATTATAATAAATATGTTGTAGGGTTGACGCAAAATGTCAAGGTGGGGAGACGCGTGATGCTGAGGATAACATCAGGTCAAGGTGGTGAGAATGTGACATTCCAGCATAATATATGCTAGAAATACTTATATTATACTACCACGTCATAGTACATGTCACCGAGATGACATGTACAAGGGTAGGACACAACCATACCATAGGTATGATGGTGTGTGGCGACCATGAGGGGAATTGGTATATTATGCTAATGGTATAATACCACCAATGAACCTTGGATATATTATGTGGGTCACATAATATATCCCCTATATAATATATCCCCTAGGGGCAAAGTCTCAACATGTTATTCTAACATGTTAAGTGCGAGCCATTAAAGCCCATATGCGTCGCACATGCCTAATTGCATGTGTGACATATGGAGGTGCTAGTTGACCCCATTTGCCTTGTGGCAGGGCATCATTCAGCCGCAACGCAAGGCCCCAATTTCAAGGCCTATATAAAGTGAGAGCATAAACTCTAAAACTTTTTTATGTTTTTGGGCTAGCAGCAGGTTGGGGACGTTCTACAGGTCAGATCGAGCATTGAAGGAAAGAAGCCAATCTAAGATCTCGAGTGAAGCTTGCATATATAAGGCACTGCTCCAACGCCTTAATATTTGTAGAAGATCGTCATGTCGGGCAGCCACAATGGCGAAATGGGCGAGGGATTAGGTTGGTCATAGTTTAGTTCGTCAATCCTAGCTTAACAGTAGGAGTTAAGCTAGAAAGCACCTCTCGTTCAGTGTTAGATGATGGGTCAAAGCATGGAGCTGCGGGGCATTTTTGCGCCAGCCAAGCACCCCCTAAGCACCTAATTGAAAATTTTACTTATTTTTATCTTTTTTTCTATAACTCCGATGAAGCTGAAATTTTATATTCCAAGACATAATATGAATGCGTTTTAGAGAAAAATATCAAAAAAAAAAAAAAAAAAATCAAAATACAAAGGAAATAGCTCCAGAAAGCACCCACTAAGCACCATGTGTTGCTGACATAAAAAGTATCCCCCACCTCCATGCTTTGACTTTGATCATGGACCACTAACCCTAAAACCTGACTGACTGAGGAACACTAACCTTTGTATTCTTTAGGGTTAGATACGATGTATTAGAACTGTTGTTCTATTAAGATGTTAGATGATCATGGTATGATACTTTGTTGCAACCCTTGTGTATGGGGGTAAGGGGGATAGAGCTCTAGGAGCCATGTGTAATATGATCCTAGTTGTTAGACTTCGGTAATTCCCATTACAATGTGGCATGTGCATAGAGACCCGCCTGATCGTGGGCCTCGGGCCTTGACTGGCTTCGAATAGGGAACTTGTTCCGATTGCAGAGGGATAGGCTATGCATTGTCTACCAAGGGTCCATAGCAAGCTAGGCCTAATACTTTTTCACTGCAAGAGGGCATGGGTTTGACTCCTCCTAGGTGATGCGTCACCTCAATGAGGTTAGATTGAGTACGAGCGAGAGCGACCCTCATCTCTCTAGCTGCCTTCAGTGGCAAGATGCCTCTTAGAAGGAATGGACGTCCTGCCTCATCAGACCATGGGAGATGCAACCCTGGAGTAGCCTTAGGGTTATGTCTCCAGCAGGCTACAGTCGAGACCCGAAGCTTTTCGACCTATCTGCAAAGTATGCACAGGAGGGGCGGATAGAGTGAACTAACCTTGCCATTGTTTTATGCCAGCCAACTCCAGTATTACAACTTTCATCTACTATTATCTTGAGGCCCAGACCATCAGTCCGTCCTCACAGAGTCTGGGCTTGGGTTAGGATCTCCCATGTCATGGTATGATGATATTATGTTTATGATGATGATGACATATTATGATGGTGCCTCACCCTTAGTGGTGAGCATTTATTTGATTATTGATGCATGTTGCTGTTTACGCGCTTTCGCAGTGAGATCGGCACAGGGAATACACGTCCTTCTTCCACATCGTATCTGGAGCACCACCAGTAACTGATGCCACGTGGACAGCCTCCTGCCGATCTGAGGGGTCGATATGAGGGAATCTCCAAATTTTATGGGTAAAATCATGTTAGGATGTGCCTAAAAAAGTATCATCGAGGAACCACAAAAGTACCCAAAAAGGTAGCCAACACTGGGTACTAGGTACCTGTGTAATATCTCAATAAAAGGTACATCTTAGAATTGATGTATACTATTTTTGCCTCCGGTATCATTATTTTTATCTTAAATTTGAATATTAACATGTCCTTGACTTTTTTTGGATTTTTGAATTAGTTCTAATGAAAAGAAAAATCAGAAAGTACTCGGTTCTGAAGTACCTAGCGTAGGTACTTTTGCAGGTTCCAAAAGTGGTACACCCTAACATGCTTTTACCCTATATGATGGGAGCATCGTGTAAGTTAGGGGGATATCACAGTGCATCTGAGAGAATGTAGCAGAAAATCTACCTCTTATGGTGGAGATTGGTGTCGGAGAAAGGCTGGTTTGGGGCTGCCACGAGGATATTCACAAAGGCACGGACCTTGTCAGCACCATATATCGTATGCTTTTAGCTCTGCAGCCCCTGCCACTGTCAAATGGTGGCATTTGCAGATTCCAGAAGCCAATCAGATTCTTACATAGTATTGTCTTTGAGATTGGTTGCTCCATTCCAGACACTTTTTTTTTATTGGTCCTTTTTAAGGTATATACAACCTTCTTAGCGTTGAAAGAAGATGGTTCGCGACTACGAATTTTCATCTATGGAGTGATGCATTTACATCCTACACCATGCTTTAGAGAGTGGTCTAGAGGTTGGGCTTGTACCCTGGGGGATTCACCTATATCTCTAGTGGATAATGAATAAGCAAGACTATCTCATGAAAAGCCTAGAATTCAAGCTATTGTGAGAAAACATGATAAAAAATGAAGTGAAAATCCACGTTATGTAGGTGCTCATCCAACCCGAGAATGCCGGTTGATGGTCTGAATCGACCATTATTTATTCTCTATGAACATTGAACCTTTTATCTTATTTTATCATGCCTATAAACCATGACCAACTTGGTCTCCATGGGCGCTAAAAACCTATCTATCTATTTGTATATCTCCTCAATGATGCAACTATATCCTTGATAGGAAAGCATTGAAAATGGTTGGAACATGATTTTACATTATAACAAGAACAGGAACAAGAACAGGAACAGGATCAGGATCAAGATCAAGATCAACAATATACTCATTAAGCAGAGAATTATATGAGCATAGCTCTTCGATGCGAAAATAGCAAGAGTTTTCACCCTCAGATCTCATCCATGCATACGACAAACAATTTAATGAAAAAAGGGGAGGGTAAGAACGAAGTTTTGGGGGTTTTTTTTTTTTTTTTTTTTTTTTTTTTTTTTTTGGGTGGGGAGCTCAACTAGCATAATTCTAGCTACCACTATGGCATTTAATCATGCCTAAGACTTCTTTGTACTTGAAGTAAGGCTTGTAGAGAGATGCAAAATGCAAATATGTTCTTGTTGTTCTTGCTCAGTGATTTTTGCTTGAGGTGGGTCAATGAGTAGTGTTAGGCACAGTTATAAATGGATAAATGCGATAAATATTATCATGGAAATATATAGATTAATATCTATATATTCTCTCTCTATATATAACAGATTGAATTTAATTATTACATCTTAAAGCTAATCAATTGAAACAAGTATTGGAGATACCAATTCACTTAATATGAACTATATCTTTTTCCTCTTCTTTGTGAGAACCTTATTATCCTTGGCCAACAACTATGAAATCTGAATGCTTGAACTCCACCTTATATATTATCAATTTATCGTCATGAAAGCTAATGTTTCTGATCAACCCTTCCATTCTTGACATTGGCATTGTACATGCCATTTCCCATAGGGTCAGGCCCAGAAGGCGGCAATGACACACCTTTTGGAAGCATCCCTTTGAAGGGATCTATGCCATGTTTCTTTTTATGGATATCATTCATGCCATTGATTTTAGCCAAAATGATTCTCACATTGTTGATGCCAAATCCCTCTTTCATTTGGTGCAAGAAAATAAAATTTTGGAAGTTTTCAACCTTTGGATTCAAACGATCCTGAACCACAAAAGGACGTCCTTTTGTGAATCTTCCGTGCTCATCCCTTTTGGCCAATTGCTTCTCAATTGAGTGTTGGATGTTTGCCTGCCCCAAAGGCCAATTAGTGCTTACAGCGTCACAACATTCTTTCTCAAATTTCAGAAATAGCAAAGCTAACATGATCAACCAAAGTGTCATTTTTTATGATCAATGCAAACCATAATATGGGCACTACGAATTTTGTTCCTCGTAAGAGTGAAGGACGTGTACTACCCATTCTAAACAATGGGTAGAAATATAGCATTCATCATTCCATGCATAAAGATGGGGACTCATCAGTTACCAAACAAAAGAACACGGAGTGGCACTAAGATTCTAAATGCACAGCTTGCAATGAACTAAAGGAAGGTGGTGGATGGTGATGTTTAACTAGCCATATAGACTTTGAGACATCTTGATTCTTTTAAGTAAGCTCATGCTTACTTAACACAATGTTGTCAATATCCCATGTTGCTTTTCCAGTTGTCCACTCTTTTTGGTCACCTAGTTTCTTTTCTAAAGCCAAGGGAGCATTTAAGACAAGTGTCATAGTGGACCCTCCACATGTTTAACAAATGATTTTGTTTATTGGCTTTTGGATATTCAAAGAATTAAAGATGATGAGCTTGAAACATCGGTCCTTATTATTATGTGTTTGTTGGATTGGATAGGAAGGTTATGAAAGGAGTTTGCAACACATTGTAACTTTCACTTGTAAATAAAGTGCATAGCTTTTTATAACCAAAGGAATCGCCAAGAACTTTGGATGTCTTATTCATACAAGAAATTTGGTTGCCGCAAACATTTCTTTAGTTTCCAAACTTGTGGGGTTAGATCCTCTATTAATGTCCAACATTTTCTAATGGTTCCTTGCTTAGTAGTGAAATTTGTGCCAATTCATAAAAATACGAAATATATGCCTAGACATGTGAGATTTAAACCTTACATGAAAATATATTTTCATTGAATTGCTAATGTCTTTGTTTTACATATGCATCCAACAACTTTGCTCATACATGTTATAATTTAGTGAAAGGGTGAACAATTCAACCACATGAAAAAAATCATCGCCCAGTATTTAAATAGAATCTATACATTCTATATGCCTATGCCATTAATAAATGATATCATGTAATAATGGCAAGAAGCACTCACGCATGTCAAATAAATATTAACATATTGGAAGCAACATGAACCGAAAGGAAGAACTACATCTAGCAAATATATTAGGACTTTGAGATTATATGGGAACAATAGATGGTGGAACTTGAGCTACTACACAAGTTACACTAGAAGCATAGGACATGGGATCTATTGTAGTAGTAGAAACCAGAGACAATGAAAGAAGAAAATGTAAAAGAGGAGGAACATATAGTAAATTGTAAAGAAAAAAACATTAGAGGAGAGAACGTATAATAAATTGTAGTTATAGGGTAAGCAAAAAATGAGGTGTCTAAAAACCTTTGAAAGATAAAGAGGCTAGAAAGCAAAATTTGTTTGATTAATGGGCTTTTTAAGAAAAATTTGAGATACATTGAAAGTGGCATTTCTGCCACTTCTGGGGCAATGTGAATGTGGACCTCTCAATTATTCTTTCAGTCGATCATTCTCACCGCCTGATTGCTAAGGTCAAGATGAGTTTTTATGGTAACATCTAATCCTTAATCGAGTAGTCTACTATTAGACGAAAAGGCCAATCCTTTTTTGTTTCTATCATGACACATAAACTGCACATTCTTAATAAACTGTGTAGTTGTACTTCCCATTAACAATATGCATAGTAAACAGGTCATGAACAAAACAATTATCACTTAGGACACAGCATAATTTTCCAGAAAGTAGAATCTTGATTTTGAAGGTGGAAGTTCTAACACAACTATAATTCCAAAGCATAAGTCACTCTCACTTGTATAGTTCCAAAGCTTAAGTTACTGTTCACTTGCAATCACGATAGATTGGCTCCTGAGTAACTGCAATCTTCAAAGCTATTGACTTGCAGGGCATGAAAGATAGCTATTGCTCAAACTTATGTGTGTCTAGACAAGTGCATTTGCAAAGTTTCAGAAACGAGCTCCATTAAGTTATGTGGTTCCGTTGAAAGGTCTTGAAAATAAGATGCATTATTCACAAATATACTACACCAATTTATGTATTTCTAATAAGCCTGCACGGTTTTCAAGATGTGCTTAAACAATTGAAAGTATCTAGCATAATAACAGGGGGTTTCCTTTGGATTTTTTGTACGTTTTTTATTAAGGTTTTATTAAGGTCATTATCATGCACACATAAATCCCACCTTGGCACCAGGGCCCCAAGCTTATTTGCTTGCTTCATTGTCCAGGAACAAGCTTGTAGCTATTGCATCAATTCGCACGGGGTCCTACAGGCTACGGATTGAGACAGGTAGATGGGAGCGGCCACAATTGCCGCGAGAAGCGAGGCTATGTGCCTGTTGCCAGTTACAGGTTATTGAAGATGAAAGCCATACTCTTCTGAGTTGCCCTGCTTTTGAGATAGTCCAGAATCATTTTTTGACCTTAGCATTCCATTCCACGCTTCCACAACTTCTCAGAGCACCATCTGTGCATGACTTGGCATTATACATACTTGAGGTTCTAGATAAACATCTGCAATTACTGAGCCCTCAGTAGTCATTATCTCTGCTTGTCTAGTATCATCATTACTGCAAAGGTTTTTCCCTTGAAAACCTTTCGAGGCAGGGGTTTTTTAATCCTAGTAGTAATGATTGTACTAGCCCATTGTATGGGTCCCATGACCTATTGGTTTCCGTGGACATTAAAAAAACTATTCTATTCTATTCTATTCCTATGATTTGAATGATGTATTCACATGGATGTACTAAACAGTATTTCTAGAGTGCATCCCTTTCCCAGCCATTGATTTTAAAGAAGAGGGAAAATCGTGTGGTTTTAATTAGTGGCAGTTCCTATTTTTGTAAACCATGTTTCTTGCATGCAGGCCCAAATACCTAGGATAATATCTACTTTAGGGTTAAAGGCGTGGCTTGGAGGAGTTGAAGCCGCCCATCTCTTCTTCGAATGGGTTAGGGAAAACTGTCCTTCCAGATGTAACAGGGCAGCAATTGTAACGATCCGGTAAAATTGACTTAAAAAGGCAGGTTGAGGTCACACTACCACAGGTTCATTGAACAATTCATTTTTCTTGTTTAAACTGTGATGCATTGCCTCAACCTGCATCAGTAAAGACTATGGCAGGTATATAGTGGAAGTAGATATATCTATTGCAGACAAACCTTGCTCTTTTTCATGTATATTTGAAAATCAAGCCTACATTTTAGCCAGGGAGTGGAATTCCCCTCTAATATGCAGGGGAATGCTTCCATCTATCTATGAGCAGCATCAGGCCGAAACGCGTTGCATGCCATGCAGAACAACAGTCACAAAGCAGAGTTATATGACTGGGCCCATCAATGGGAGCTTGCCCTTTTGGGGTCGAGGTGGGGACCCATGGTGTGCCTCGCTACCTAAAATGATTTGGAGAAGGTACATATAAAGCCTTTTTGGCCCGAGCACTAGGGGTGAAGTCCACGATCCCGTATCAGATTCTTTTATAGGAGGCAGGTTTCTTACCTCTTCAGAGGACAAATTTAGATCAGCACATCATCTACTTCCAGAAGGTGGTTACTATGGAGTATGGACAATGCTCGCCTCCCTAGCCTGGCTTATGCCGTTGCAATAGGGCCACAATGCCTCAAGGCCTGTTGGAAGGAAAAGTGAGCTCAGTGGCTTGCCAAATGGAATATGCATGAGCACAAGTGCACACAGGTACAAACAGAAGCAAATCGGCAGAGCCTGAACAAGTCAAGTTAGCACTTTACCAGTGCCATGTGAATCCCTCATTGGAGCAGGGCCCCAAGGTTACCTGCATACTCATCTACTTATGAAAAAGCATAGACTCATTGCCTCAATCAGCACAGGTGCATACCGCCTCCGCATTGAGACAAGCAGTTGAATTGGGGAACCACGGCAGGAAAGGCTCTGTAGATGCTATCAAATGGGAGCCAATGAAGATGAATGCCATATCCTACAGGGATGTCTAGCATATGACCAAATCTGAGTGCGCTATGCTGAGTTGGTCAGGCCTAGCCAGCCGCTACATGTCATACTTAGCGCGGCTTCGGTTTGGATACTGGGATCATACGTCCAGGAGGTAATGGATCTGCGGGACAACTCTGTCCCCGGACACACGCATGACTTAAATCTGTCTTGTTTCATATGTATACTTGTACAGTTTGACATCATTGTTATTATTGCAATGGTTTTTCCCGCGAAAACATTTCGGGTTAGGGTTTTCTTAACCATGCAGTAATAAGTCTCTTGTGCTCTCTTTTTGGGTCTCATAGGCCGATTGGTCTCCGTGGGCGATAAAAATCTATTCCATTCTATTCTTAAGATTTTGACTAAACACTCTCCAATTTTAGGGGTTCCTATCCAATGAATTTGCAGCTTAAAATTATAAGTTTAGATATGCATGAAAAGGTCCTGAATGTGTCCAAAGGGCCCGCACCAAAGAAACAATTGTCAAGATAGACAAGTTTGTATGAAGCTTTTTTTTCTTAGTCAAGACCCCGCCACATGGAGGATTCATTCAAGAATAATGGGTACTTGGTGTAATGAGCATATGGGGTCCTTGTTCTCCCCATTTACCACCTGTCAGCCAAAATAGCCTGTTGAATATATACTAAGGGCGAAGGTATGAAGCTCACATGAACATGGGACTTCATTTTGTGCATAGGACAAAATGTCCATAGTGGCCCAATACCCTGGAGTGGACGCCTGAGGGGAACGTGTAGGACATCAACAAGCTTGAATGGATGGACATGGCAGAAGAAGAAAAGAATCCGGCTGAAGAAAGGAAGATGCAATTTCTTATGCTATTTAAGGTATATGTCACCCCACAAAATGGCGTCATTTTCAACCAAATCTCCTCCTCCTCTTAGTTTGTTGTTGTACAAAAACAAGCTTGAGTAAGCAATGTGTCACCAATGATTAAGAGTATTGGGTAGCCGAGTCTAGAGTATTGGATGGAGCCTAACCTAATTAAACTACTCATAAGAAAGACATCTAACAAATCTATAAAAAATAAAAGTGAGATTCGGTTCAAGAACATGATTCAATGACCTTTGAAGTCTTTCATGTGTTTAGCGATAGCATATTCACATGAAGGATAGACTATGATAGGCATTCTGGAATTGGAACAAGTAGATGCGAGCATGCATCCACGTGACAATGTGGAAGGCAAACTTTGGGGAGTGTCTGAATGGTGAGATTCAAGTCTATAAACGTAGAAGTTCTAGACATAGCTGCTTAGTTAAGAAGTGCTAGCGTAGCTGCTCAATTGCTAGCTATACATTATTTATATAAAAAATAATTTCAAGAAAATGAAATTGCATTAGTTCATTGGCTACTGACAAGATAATATCATGTTGTAGTGACTATTAAATAGGATGGCTCTATGGGGTGTTTAGCATATAAGCACAACTGCATGGTCTAAGCATATTTGGATGAATTGGACAAATCTTTGAAGAAATAGTGGTTGGATTGGAAAGTAAAATCTAGCATGGATAACGTAGAATGAAAAGGTGGATTTAAGTGGATGGAACCGACATAAGAAAGTGATGAGTGGGTTGTGAAATTCCAAGCCGATGGCTACTAGTAGGATAACTCAAAAGCTTTGGTGTGTTTAGTTGATATACATACAACTTTGTGGTCTAGGCATATTCAAGTGAAGGATTTGTTATGACAGGCATTGAATATATATTTGAAGCAACAAATTAGAATTGGAACAAGTAGAGTCCAACAAGCATCCAAGTGAGAAAAAAAAGTGAATGGGTCAATAAAAGAGGACTAAGAAGAAAATCTACTGCAGGATTTCTTCCCATAAAACACATAAGCAACTCATTCTCATCTTCAAATTCACGAGGCCACTTTGACATCTTCAACTTTGTCAAATCCATTTTGCAGCAATAGTTCCTTGAAATCTTTAGCATATTCTTGGAATTTACTAGAGGTTTCAGGAGCCCCTAGATGATCAAATTTAATTTTTAAATCTAAAGCAAGTGAAGGTGCAAGACCAGAATATAGAAGGAAAAATGAAATGACCAATTGGTCTTTAGGATTAAGAGCTCGAAAGGCTGCTTTGATGGCTAATCCGGTGCGAGGAAACAAAACAATTCAAAGCATAGAGTAAATTTTGTCCATGCTTGAATCAGGAATAGAATGGAGTGTCTGTCCATCTTCAACAAAAGCCTTAACACTTTGTTTGATTGAAGGGGCTTCATTGATGAGAGTTTTTTGAAGATGTATCATTTGGGACGACCAATCTATGGTGATCACATGGCGGATTCCCATCCGAGCAACTTGGATTGAGAGATGGCTAGCGCCACATGCTACCTCCTGAACAATGGTGCTTTAAAGGAGGGCTCAGAAGAAGAGGATCTGTAGAATAATGGGCTAAATGATCTGCCGCTATAGTAATGAAGGCATCATTTGCTAGCATCCCATGCTTGGCTTCCTTCTATTTTCCACCTCAATGGTGGAGAAGAACCACAATGATGTAGAAGGAGGAAGATGTACCTCTATTAATATCTAGCATTATAACAGGGGATTTTTTTTTGTGTTTTTGTACTGTTTTCTCTAAGGTTTTCATATGATTTGATGGTCGTATTTATCCAGGTGTACTAAATAGTATTTCTAGAGTGCACACTTTTGTAAGCCGTTGATTTTAGAAAATGGAGCAAATCCTGTGGTGGAGGCTTCTTTTGTGGTGGGTATGGATATCCTCCCATTATTTTTAGGGTAATTTTTAGGGTTGTGTGGATTATGGTGTGGTTTATGGGTTGCTAGGTCGAAGCATGAGCTATGACCTATAAAAAAAACAGGTAATGATTTAATATCTAGGGCTAATTCATCAGCTCAGATTCGAAGAAGTGCAGGGGCTTATTGTTACATGGTTGGAAAACCTATTTACAGAAGTTGTAAAGCGTGAAGTGCATCCCCACGCAGGTCAGCCTTTTCCATAAAAGCGACCACATCTCCAACAGATTTTTCGCCAGATGCTCGATTCGAAGAACCAAGCAGCAGCCTTTATTTTACGTGAAAAAAAACCTTGAGGGAGCCGCCGATGCATCCCGATTTTTTTTTAAGAAGATTGTATCTTCGTCCACCAAGTAACTTCTGGTCAATTCGAGAGCTACCGCAATCAAACAGTCCGTGGTCCCTTTGAAATGATGTCTTAGAAGCCACATATATTTCCAGCTGATGCCAAGATTCATCAACCCGCTTCGCACCATTCAAAATCACACAAAAAGTGCATCTCGCCGCCGGTTTTGGAGACCAAGCACTTTAACTATCGCATAAAACCGAAACCGTACGAAGATATATCCAGTGAAGATGCGGGAAAACTTAGGTATGTTATGCAGGAAAACATTTGTACTTTTGGATGCAGAGCAACATATCATCTCATTGCTTGGTCATATAACATGCAATGCATGATCATCTCTTTGCTTGTAAGCTATGTGGCATAAGATGTCTGTTATTTGTTACTACTTTCTGGTTAAAAGTTTTTTAAGGAATAGGTGTCAAAGACTCAATTAGCATTGGTGTTGACGTGATGGGTTAAGTCCCATTTCATTGTGATTCTACGTATCAGTTTGATGAAGGGAAATCAGAGGAACTTGTTTACAGGGGCTCCTTATTGAATATGGGTTGCTTCTACAGTTCTGCTACGAGAAGCCTTAGCATGCACACCAAGCAGGAAAGGCTGCAAAGGATTTAACCATATCTGAATTCTCAGACTGATAATTATAGTGCATGCTTCATTTGCATATTCTTTATTGTTTATTAAGTGTTGCTTATTGCAGAAAGAAAGATTTGCTATTCCATGAGTTACTCTATTCTGGTATGTTGATATCTGGTTATGTTTTTAAGACTTTTGAAGTAGATATATTCAACATAAATGCATTATCGACAGTGGTTTTCTGTATCATAGTGTTCTTAGAAACACATTGTTCACATTTGAAATGTTGAAAAGTTCAAAGTTCAAATGTAATCAGGGATGTAATGTTGTGTTCTTAGAAAACAATTGTTGACATTTTAAATGTTGAAAAGTTCAAATGTATTCAAGGATGTAGCTTCTGCTCAACGTCATGAAGGTGACTTAGATGTCTCAATCTAGTGGCATAAAGCTAAGCAGAACTACATCTCCAAACATCTTAAAAGCATTGATTAACAGGATTTTTAGTACCTCCATTAATCGAAGTAGGGTATTCGGAGTCTCAGACTTAAAGTCTAAATTTGGAGTCTATAGCTTATGCAATTTAAAATATATGATTTGCAATAACACATCATTCATTTTGTATTTTTATTTTCTTGTTTACCTCAAAGTTTATCTATCTTTGCTTTTTTTTTTTAATATAACAACCAACATAACTACTATTAACATTAATTAACACAAACCATTACATTCAACATGTTTAAATTAAAATCCCCCTAAAACCCCCTTTGGTTTGGGTGCATATTCACACGGGGGTGACTCCGGGCAACGAGAGCTGTTGGATAGGCATATTCACCATTTATTCCTTAATCTACACCATACACAAAGTTCCTCATTTGTGGGGTATGGATGTACAGAATTTGTTATACTGTATAATAAGATTCGCAAAATACTATAAGATTTGAGGTAATATACTATATGGTGTTGAGTTTGTACATGCAAAACATAATTATAGGGGCTCTCGCTGCCCTACGTCACCCCCCGTGTGAATATGCACCCAAACCAAAGGGGGTTTTAGGGGGATTTTAATTTAAACATGTTGAATGTAATGGTTTGTGTTAATGTTAATAGTAGTTGTTGACTAACAGATTTTATGTGTATGTGATTCATTGATGGTTGGATTAATTGGATGGGTTAGATGCTTTGAATGGTTATTATACTGGCTGAGATATCTTAAATATAGGTCATAATGAGAAGAATAAATCTTCTAGGTCTAACTAAAGAATAAAATGAGCATTCCATGATTAGATGAGTACGTCATTGTTAAACAGATCTTTTATTTTTCAGAAAATAAAGTATAGTTGACATTCCTTTTATTTGTTATTGAAGGCACCTAATACGTTTATACCCCACTCTCAAACAAAAAAAGCTTGTGGTGAATGGAAAGTGTCAATGAAGTCTAATATTTGTGGCAATTAAATAGCTAAATTGGTGTTAACTACGGAATTACAAAAGAAATCGTGTTATAATAATAGGAAGAAAAGACACTGATAACATCTAGTGACTTTTTCTTTATCAGGGATGTCTGTCCTTGGCCACACTATTAAGTCAGGGAGAATATACGCAATTGCAGCTTCTTTAAGGTTGTTGGACACATAATGGGTAAGGCTTACAATGTACAATGGAGTGGAAGAATCATATGATTTTAAATACTATATAAAAAGGAGTCATGACATTTAAATACGAATAATAACATCATGACTTCACATCGAATATATACTTTTGATGATCAGGAGAACTAGTCAACCATATTAAAATGTGCTCCAAACATACCATCTAAAAAATTCGTTTTTAATTTGGTGCTTAATGGCCCAACAAACATTACTCTTTGTATATAAATTAAGGGTGGATGGTCCCCTTTAAGTCCCAATATGCGTGTATCTTGCAGACAACATCATCACTGTCAATGCTGGTCATGTAGAAATTAGATGCCTATACAAGTAAACCGATTTAAAAATTTGCTGAAATGCAAATTAATATCCCCCCCTCCCCCCAAAACAAAGGGGCCAATAATTCCACTTTATGAAATTGTCTTTCATGGGAGTTGACGGAGTATACATGATCAGAAAGGAAGACTAAATACATAGCGAATTCTCAGCCTCAATTTCATTGTTTTAACTATGGGAGTTCGTATAGAACGTATAGATATATGGATAGATAGCTAGGTATTTGAACATCCACCAAGACCTAGTTCATGGAACGATACAATGAGCAATGCAAGAGTGATAAGCCAATCAAACTACTACGAAGAGAAGTGTCATGACACCTTGAGAAGTAAAAGTTCTTAAACTGCACATGTATTATAATAATTGTCAATTTAAAGGCCTAAGAAATTGAATTGATTTGATTAGATTTGTATTATTATTTGGGAGAGACATGTCCAGACAAAGGCATCCCATAAACCAGCAAGAAGAGAAACAACTAGTTGGGGTGTGGTGTAGTTGTACATATTGATATGCAAAGAGTTGTAGAATTACATCCAATGTATTCGCACAAAACTATAAATATAGATCTAAAACACACATTTTCCTACTAGCAAATGCCTTCACGCATTGTAAATCTAACCCATAACCACAAACTTAACACCATAGACAATGGCCATTATGAAGAAACAAGATGACATTTGGTTTTCAATTATGATTGCTTCAGAGATGTTGACAATGGCGATTATGAAAAAACAAGATAACAATTGATTTTCAATATGATTGTTTCACATATGTTGGGTAATAGGTCCACAATCATGTTCAATGCCCATGTTCATATTTATGTTCATATTTATGTTCATGTTTCATGTCCTTTGTATATAAATTAAGTGTGGATGGTCCCCATTAATCCCAATGTGTGTGTACCTCGCAGACAACGTCATCACTATCAATGCTGGTCATGTAGCAATTAGTTGTTGATACAAGTAAACCGAAATACAAACTTGCTGAAATGCAAATTAATATAATACACCCCCAAAAAAAAAAAAAAAAAAAAAAAAAAAAAAGAAAGGGGGGGGAGGGGGCAATAATTCCACTTTATGAAATTGCTCTTCCTGGCAGTTGACGGAGTATACGTGATCAGAAAGGAAGTCAAATGAGACTAAATACATAGCAAGTTCTCAGCCTCAATTTTATTATTTTAACTAATAGAATGTATAGATAGATGGATAGATAGGTAGGTATTTTAACATCCACTAACATCTAGTTCATGGGACGATACAATGAGCAAATCAAACTATTAAGTGTCATGACACCTTGAAAGGTGAAAGTTCTTAAATGCACATGTATTATTGTCGATTTAAAGGCCTAAGGAATTAAATTGATTTGATTTATTTGATGTATTATTATTTTGAAGGGTGGATTTTGGGAGAGACATGTCCAGACAAAGGCATCCCATAAACCAGCAAGAAGAGAAACAACTATTGGGGCGTGGTGTAGTTGTACATGTTGATATGCCAACAGGTCGTAGAATTATATCCAATTTATTCGCACAAAACTATAAATTTGGATCTAACACACACACATTTTCCTACTAGCAAATGCCTTCATGCCATTGTAAATCTAACCCATAACCACAAAATTGACACCATAGACAATGGCGATTATGAAGAAACAAGATAACAATATGATTGCTTCAGAGATGTTGGGTGATTGTGGACACTTAGACAATGGTGATTATGAAAAAACAAGATAACAATTGGTTTTCAATATGATTGTTCCAGAGATGTTGGGTAATAGGTCCACAATCATGTTCAATGCCCCCATTCTTTCCAATCTTTATCATTTTCTTTGCAAAGCAATTATCATTATTGTACTAATTTCTTTTTCTTTTTGAAAGATATGAGCCTTTATTATCCACAGAAAGTTACAAACAAAGTAGAATGGGGACTAAAAACTTAGTGGAGAAAATGTCCACTAGAGCAAATCCACCCCACCCAGATGCAACATCTAAACAATGTGAGAGGAAGCAAAAGCCCATGACTTAAATGTGAATGTGAAGGTAGTGCTCCCAGATACGGCTCTTTATATATTTCATCATGAATTGATGAGCATCTTCACCTATAATTCAAATCTTTGATGTCCTAGTAGGTATATACATTTATGCAGTATCACTAGGACAAGCTTATTTAGATATCATTAATACTCAGGTTCTAGCCTTAAGGGCTACAGAAATAGGGGTGCGCATGCACTGAACAATGCCGAATTCTTCAACCATATCCACATCCTCGACAGTTTTACCTGGAGGAATGACAAGTTCATATTTCTGAAGCACCTTGGCAAGGATGAGGGTGGCACTAAGGGTAGCCATGCGAGCACCAGGGCAGACACGACGGCCAGCACCAAAGGGGAGAAGACGAAAGTCATAACCACGCATATCAACGTCATCCTTCTCGTATCGCTCTGGCAAGAACACGTCAGGTTGGTCCCAGTTGGCAGGGTCACGGTTGATGGCGAACACGTTGATATGCACGGTGGTATTGGCGGGGATATCGTAGCCCTCGATCTGGCAATCTTGAGTGCTATAGTGTGGCAACATCAGAGCCGTTGGTGGATGGAGACGTAAGGTTTCCTTGTAAACCCAGTTTAGGTAAGGCAACTTCTCAAGATGTTCCTCCTCCACGTCTTTTTCTTTACCCACTATTCTATCAATTTCTTCATGGACCTTGGCTTGCTTCTCAGGATGGATCATGAGCTCAGCCATAGCCCATTCTGTGCTCCCGGCAATGGTATCGGTGCCCGCGACCATCATGTTCTGCATACAAATCTATGGCAATCAGTTTACTTATATTGCAAAAATAAAATGGGCCTCACATGTTTGGAAGTTGACTTATATATTTTACTACTTAAGATCAAGCATACTAGCATACGCCATGCAAGATTCTCTCCTGCCCTTGCGGGTTCCTGGTTAGGAAATCAATCATGTTATTCTGGTTCTTCGATAAAAAAAAAAAGGATCATACTTCGAGAAAAAATTAGACATATCATAGAACTAAGTCACATGATGCATGATGCAATACAGAGAAGATTGGCATGGCCACTGTGCAAGTCAAAGGTGGATAGCTTCAGAATCAAACATAAGATACGATAAAAAAAAGATTAGCATGGCCAGTGTGAAAGTGTGAAAGTCAACGGGTGGATAGAATAAGAATCAAAGATACGCTATGCAGGAATTTTTCTCCTGCAATGGCGTACGATTTCATACTCATGCATACAAACAAATTTTTGGAATTGAAAACAAAACAAAAGGAAACATACCCATATCATATTTCCCACAGTCGGATCATCGATCTGATTGTTCTTATTCAACTGCAGAAGAATATCAACGAAGGACTCATCGGAGGGGCCGCTTTTGCGCCGATAATCAGCGATGATCTTCCGGCTGATGGAATCCATGCCGGATTTGAAAGCCTTGATGCTTTTGACATAGCCACCGAAGTCGAAAGTACGAAGGATAGGAATAAAATCGCCCAGGTTGAACATGTTACCAATTCTGAGAGAGTCACAGACGATCTGTTTGATTTGGGCAGCTTCAATGCGATTGTCGGAGTAGCGGGAGCCCATGACCATGCGGGACATGTTATGGACGACGACGTCCCAGAGGAATTTTCTGATGACAACGGGGGAGCCATCTTGAGCAAAAGGTCTGAGCTGCTCAACAAGGCGCGAAATATTTTCCTGTCTAGAATCCCGGAACCGCTTGAGGCTGTTGGCCGATAAAAGCTCAGTATTGCAGAGCTTTCTGTTTTCCTGCCACTGATGGCCCAAAGGACTCCACACCATATCCACCCCCTCAGATATCATAATCCCAGAAAATACCGTCGGTGGCCTCGACGCCAGCACATTATCATACGTTTTCAGCGCCTCCTTGGCCACTTTTGAACTTGATATAATCACATTTGGTAGCATCCCTAGCCTCACCGTCATTATTGGCCCATATATTTTGGCCAACTCCCTCATGGTCTTGTACACTGGTGGCTTCAGACTGAAGAGCGAACCAAAAGAGGTAGCCCCATTGGCCCTGGAGGCATCCTGTATTTTTTCCTCCTTGCTACGAAGGCGAAGATTATGACTAGTGGAATTGTCCATGTGAGGATCATATTGAAGGCTGAGGGGAGATGGAGCAGAGTTGCCATAGCTCTACCTCCTCCTCAAGTTGATGAATGAATGAACTAATGAATGAATAAGTGGTATGCCGCGAATATTTATAGGCCTATAGAGAAGAATATGTCTAGCATTATGCACACAGTGTAAATAAGTAGCTCCAGGTAGAATAGAAAGATCGTATTTTCGTCCACCCACTCCACTGTAGAATGAAGTAACACCCCCAACTTATCATTTTGACCTTGTATGGCCTTCTAGATATTAAAACATTACACTGAAGGTCCCGTATACCCTTCCTTCCGAAGTTTTTGACTCAACCTTTAAATTATTCAATTACTTGATGGCCGCACTTTATCTATGAAACTGAGACCATTTCTTTCTCTTGTAAAAGTAAAGAGGATCTTACTAGTATGTTATGGTTGACCATGCTTAAAAATCTTTGTTTCACTTCACAATCGTCGTAGTTAACAAGTCATATTAGCTAGACTTTGTTGGGAGATGAGTAGGAGCTCCAAATATAGATGTCATCATGTCCTCAAAAATCTTGGAACAACTGTAACGAACGCGTTCTATTTGCCACCATGTGGGCTCCAATTGAATCTTCTAATATGCCTTCTGATTCACATGCATAATTTTACATATCCTATTGCACGTTGACAAATTTTATATGTCATTCGTGATGTTGAATAGGAGCGAGTTAAGTGGAATAAAAAGCCAGTAAATCTACAACAATTAATTGTTCATTGCGTGTACTTGGGTGCCTTTTTTTTTAATGTAGGAGAGCACCAAATAGACAATCACCCAAATCGAGAGGTATATTTTACAATTAAATCCTCTCTTTTATCTTCCTTAAGACCTTTCTTTTTACTAGTTGCCACATTGTACCATATTACTTTTAAACATTTGAACTTATAGATGTTATCTATTTATGAAACATGATTTTAAATTGCAAGACCAACTTATATTGCCTCTAACATTTAGATGTGATGTTGAAGATATTAGAGGCTTCTCTTAAGACTTTTTAACCAAATTGTAAAGGTATTTGCAAGTCTATTAATCAATTTGTTGTTCTGTAGAATATAAAGTGATTATTTCTTCCAAGTAAATTTCGAGCGGCAGTACCAAGGAAGGATCCCAATGAAGTAGCAGACTCAGTGTCCATCCTACAAAGTCTTGTCGTCCGGATGTTCCAATGTCTTAGAATGATGACTCGTTACTAGAATGGGTGGCCCGACATGTTTTTTTTTTTAAGAACGACAAACTTTATTGAAACTCCAAGCCAAAAGCAAAATACAAATGCAGAGGCGGGAATAAAGTCTCAGAGGATAATCATGATCCACTGAGTAGTTCCACCAGCCTATGCATAAGACAACACACTCAAATATGACTCAAATATCAACCGCCGCCGGGTGAGCAAGCTAAGAACAATGGTATGCCTTAGCGATTCTAGCTTGTGCGCCCCGAGGACAACCGTAGAGGAATATCCAAACCCCGAAGATACACGTCTTCTCGCGCCTGGGGATGGACCACAACAACCATCCCTGATGCTAAATGAAATGCTTGGCTCAAGAATCCTATTCCAAGCATCCCATAAATAGCCGTAAGCACTTGTTGACTTGTCAATGTCACATGAAAAGAGAAAGCGCCCAAGACCAAATAGGCCGGAGATGAACACATAAAAGAAACAATGCTCAATGGTCTCATCCCTTTGCTTGCACAAGGCGCGTTCGGCCGACACTCGAGGATCAAATCTGTGGACAAGCACGTTCACACGAGGGCATCTGTGAAGAATCTGCTACCAAAGCACCGCTACCTTAGGATGGAGTAGTTTATCCCAAGCCCAAGTCCACAAACATCTCCAATTAGGAGGTGAAAGCTGAAGGGACCACCTAGTGGATGGCAGAAGGATATCACTATTGACAAGAAGCCTATACATAGAGTTCACAAGCCTATGCCCGTGAACACCCTGGTGGGAAACCCACATGCACCCTTCAATAGCCTCTGGAGCAACCAATGGCAGAGTACTAGCATGACCATGTTAAAATGTAAAAAGGTCATCGTTTTCAAAATGTTTTTAATGATGAATTAGTCATTTTCAAATCCATTGTTTAAATTTGGTTTTCCAGTTTGGTGAGAAAGATTCTGGGTTTTTGGGTTGCCCCTAAGGGGGCAAACCCTCGTCCATGCGGGTTTGTGGCATATTCCAGGTATATGTCAGTATATGCCCGGAATATGCCAATAACTGCTCCAAACCCATTATTTGGTTGTAAACTGGCGGTCAATGATGTTGCTGGTTAGCCAATGTGGAAACCGGCTAACCGATGCTTCTTGCTCGAAGAAGGCTATGGTGATTTGGTGCGCGATTTCCTGATTTTCTTGATCCCTGGCCAAGCCCATCTCCGTTGATTCTATATTTGTTTGATCCGATTTTGCCACGTTTCTAGATTTATAATCACGTCCATATTATGTAGGTTCTACGAAGCAGGGGTTAGATTTCAGGCAGATTTTCATCATGATATGGCATGGCACTGGGTGCACACATCAATAGCCCAATGCTTTTCTTTGGTGATGGCACTAATCTATACAAGCTTACCTTTACTCTTGCACTACAAGTTATATATTTTAATTTTTTGTATCTTTTGTAGGATTATTTTCTGTATCTTCTATACCTTTTAATTCTGATATCCCAGGTCTTGCTGATGCAACATGTTTTCACTGCATGTTTCCCGATGGAGCGTGCCATCTAGCCTATGCATGTGGATCTCTAGGACCCCTTGAAAGAGGTAGTAGATTCTGTATTCTGTAACGGGATGGTATCTACAAAAACTCAGATACAAATACAACAAATAAAATGAATTTGTAGAAACAGGATAGGAAATAGAGCTATATTTCCAAATTATGGCATGTTGGATCTAGTTCTGAAATTGCCCTTAAATTTGATTGTTAATTCAAAGTTATGGTGGTCTTTGTTGTTGCAATCCAGATGTGGTAATGTTGCTGCCATTTTGGAATTGGATGAGCACCTAAACAAAAAGTTTACTATCTTTCAGGCAGATCCCCGGGTATGCTGATATAGGAGTCCTTTTCTTAATATGTTCTCTAATAATGTGTTTTCTCTGTGACAGTAGGAGGCCAGGGGTATATCTTCCAAAAAGCTTGCACCAGATTACATGCTTTAACTGTGTAAATTTAAAGCTTACCCAAAGCTCTGCTTGAGGAGCTTTTGTTAGTTTTGCAAGCATCATGGTGCTAGTGTGGTGCTACAGAAATGTTCATGCACAAGTTCCTCTTGACAAGTTCATCATGTGCATGTGTTTTAATAAATGACCAGGTAATGCGGCAGGTCCGTGTTTCTGGAGTAAAGCTTAAAATATCTTTTATTCTTCTAGGCATTCTGTGACAATTTCAATTTGCCAACTATTTTTAATTTCATGAATCGCCTTCGTGCAAGCTTTCCAACTTATCAATGTACGAAGTCAAGTGGAATAATTTCGAGAAACTTACACTGGCTGCGCCTATGCATTTGCCGACAATAATTCTTTATGTCCATGGCCTTAATGGTTGCGCAAGATGATGCCCATGAACCATGTATCGTATGCAATAGTTAGATGTTTGAAAGCGAGAAAGTAACATTTGTGAGACTTAATATAATATATGCATGCAGTCATGCAAGTCTTGTGGATGCTGCTAAGCTCTTCATTATAGCGTTCCAGGAAAGGCCTGAGCATTGGATTGGAACTGGGGTTCGATTCCCCAGGCTCATGCGATTGTGTAATGTTCTTGATGTTCTTGAGTCATGAAGTATTGTATTCTATTGTGATGGTGGAATGTTGCTTATGGAGTAGTCGATTCTATTGCTTTCATATTGTACTGTATAAATGGCAGAATACTATTTTATCCAATGGTGTATGCTTTGATAGTGCCCCCTTTAAAATCGGATCAACAAGGGGCAGTTTGACCTGAGAAAGACTTGAATTGGGCGATCTGGATTTGTACAGGGGGAATATGTTCCCAGATCCAACGGCTCAGAAACAATAATACATGCTTTAACCATAAGATCTACGATTTCTGACTACTGCCTTACACGATTTTTCAGAAATTTTTTATTGTTTCAATTTAGATGCCTTCTTTCTGTACTAGTGGGATTGGAAATGCGGTTGTGTGCCCTTGGGGTGTTAGTATTGATCCGCCCACTCTTTTGTTATTTGTGCGTTATTTTCTCCATCATGTATTTCTTCAATCTTTTTAGTCATTAGGGATTTTTTGAGATCATAAAAGGGCCTTCTAAGAACTGCTGACTAAGCTATATGAACTACCAATCAGAAAATAGAACTGGTAATCCAATCAGCAAAACAGTTATAACTAACTCACTGGATCACATTTTCTAGCATAAGTGTTGATAGAAAAGTCCAAATAAGCTCTTGTTTGGTGCAATAGATAGATCGCATTGAGATCTTTCCAACCTTGGGTGGTTTGCATATCTTTTAGCCCCGTAGGATAGTTAAAAATGGTAAAAACCATATTTTTTGGAGTTTTGACAATCATAAGTGGTTAAAATATGTACCTAAGGTTGGAAAGATCTCAACGATATCTATCTATTGCACTGAAGGAGAGCTCATTTGGACTTTTCTATCAATAGTTATGCTAGAAAATGTGATCTAATGAGTTAATTATAACAGTTTTGCTGATTGGACCCGTCAGGCTCTGATTTCTGATTGGTAGTTCATCTATCTTCATTTGGCTTAGTTGGTATGTTTTGAAGGCCCTTTTTTAATCTCAAAAAAACCCTAATGTCTGATTGTCCAAGTTGCTTCATTAGTCACAGTCTCATTTGCTTTATTCCTTTCATACCCTCAGATCCACCAGCCACTTATCTTTATTTATTATTTCTTTTTGTTGCATTGGTTCTTTGCTACCCATACATTCTATTAATTTTTTCTTCTTTCAGTCCTATTGGTTTATTTATTCAGTTTCTAATGTTCATATTTGATGGTTCTTTTTGCTCCATTTAATCTCATTGGCTTTTAGGTCATCATATCTTTGCATTGTTATTGATGACTCGTTTGGCAATCTCTTGTTACATCGTCATATGAAAACCATGCCAAAAAGCGTATAAAATCACAAAAAAAAACCCCTGTTATAATGCTAGATATTAATACATTCGATTTGGGTTTTATCCTTTCTATATATGTTGATCTAGGTGACATGCATCATTTGGTATCGATTAGCATCTTTATAGCATTATAGTCTAGATTACTTATGCACATGTCGTTGCTATAGAATTGCATTTCTTATAACCTTCATCGTTCATCGTGGCCATATGGTATTTCCACTTCGTCTATCTTTTCTTGAACTTCCTTAGTTCTTCAAACCTTTCTCTTGCTAGGTTTGGGTCATTTGACCCACGCAATCGTCTCTTAACGGTATCCTTGCTTTTCCTCATTTTGTCCCTTCTAGATTGCTCCTACTGGACTGGTTCTTTAGATTCTATTACTTCGTTTGATTTTATTCATTTTGTTTCTTCCCTTATTCCATTTGTTCCTTTCCTAGTGCGTCAGTTTTTCCTTGTTGATCTATTTACATTGATTGCTTTGTTGGCTATTTAGGTTCCTTTAGTTCTTATCTATTCTATTTGCATTTGTCCTTTGATGTTAGATCTCTTTACCATTGATTTTGTTCTTGACTTTCTTCCATTTTGTTTCTTAGATATTTTGCCTTTATCCTTTCCTACCATCTCTCTTTTCCTTTTGATCTCATTTTACTCTTGTTTTCTCTCTCTCTGGCTCTCTTCTCTCTCTCTCTCTCTCTCTCTCTTCCTTATCAATAGCAAATTGTACCATATTGAGGGTTTGGATGATCGAATGGAAAAAAAATGGACTTTTTCTAATATTTGAGGAGGAAGATATAATAGCAGGCATACAGAAGCTTTCTTGTGGTAAGGAAAAGGATGCTTTTGGGCTAGTATCAGAAATGGTGAAATGGGCAGGCAAAACCACCACAAAGGTTATTACTAAAATGATGAATGCAAAGTATGGTACATGGTTTTCTCCATCATGGCGTGCATTAACCGCGGTTACTTATCCATAAAACTGGGGACATTAAAGACCCAAATAATTATCGTACGGTGATGGTAAGCAGCCTTTTTTCTAAACTGTTTGCTACTATTGTTGAGAAAAAATTGAGTGCATGGGCTGAAGAAAGCAATATAAGGGCAATCGGGCAGGCGGGTTTTAGGCCCAAAAAGTCCACTGTGGATCATTTGGTTACTATTAGAGTTCTTACGGAGTCAGTTAAGAAAACTAAAAGGCCACTCTTTGCATTATTTGTAGATCTCACGAAAGCATTTGATATGCTGAGACGAAAAAATATTTGGGAGTACATGGGTAATATCAATGTACCAATAGAGCTGAGGAATGCAGTAGCAACGTTGTATGAGAAAGTAGTGGTCCGCCTATCACTTCCTTTATATGACCAGTGTCGGGATGAAATACTTAGTAACATTGGGGTTAAACAGGGATGCCCGCTTTCTCCCAATGCTATTCTAAGATCTATATTGATCAATTGGAAGAATGGTTGCGAAAAATGGAGGGGCAGCACCACAATCGCGGATATGTGTCCGGTACTTTTTATTATATGCGATGATATTGTAATTCGGCTAGAAATGCAAATGATATGCAAAGACACATCAATGCGCTTATCTTCATTTTGTGAGCATACGAGCATGCAAAGTTAACCTAAGCAAAAACCAAGATTCTCGGTTTTTGGGATGAAGACACCAGATTTTCACTTTTTCTATAATGAGCAAGAAATTGAAATATGTGACACATATAAGTATCTTGGGCTTATAGTAGATCACAATTATAATTGGAATAAAGGCGGCGAAGCAGAGAGAACAAATGCAGGGCTTAAAGCTCTATATGCAATGCAGGGAAGTGTGAAAAGCGCAGACATTATGGATTGGAATCAAAAAAATGTTGTATGAAACATTGGTACGTACTGTAATTCTCTATGGATGTGAAGCATGGGGGCCAGGCCTTTCACTTGAGATGTGGAAAAGAGTGGAAAAAATACAGAAAAAATTCTTATTGACAGAGTTAGGAGTCAAGGTACGCACCCCATACCCTATGATGCTAGCTTTATATGGGTCTAATGCCATTGGAGCGTAAGCCCTTTTTCAAACATTAAAATATGTGATTAGAGTACGAGACATGGACGCAGATAGATTGCCTAGACTTGCAATGATCCAGAGTACTATAAAAGGGTGGTTTAAGGATATTGGAAAATGGCTTTGTAAATGGAATATGTCACTAGAAGAGATACCGTGAGGATATCAAAGATTTAAGGGAATGGATAGAAAGGAAAGTACAATATACTTTTATGGCGTAACCTGTGATCCAAGATGGGATTCTATAGAGATTCAATAAATCCCGAAGCTAGAAGAAGCATTGCATATGAGAAGTAATATTTCATGTTATAAGAGAAGGTTGGTATGCAGATTACGTTTAAGCTCACACCATCTTGGCATCGAAATAGGGAGATGGGGGAACTTTCCTAGGAGCAGACGCACATGTAAGGTATGTGGTGTGAATGAGATTGAAGATGAGGAACATCTAATACTAAGATGTCCAAAGATATCAAAATCATACCAAGATTTGAAATACCACAAGGGGTCTCGTTACAGTTTCTTCAAACTACCAATGGATAATATATGTAATTATTTGATTGATGTCATGAATCGGTTGAGAATTGTCTATAAAAATTATAAAACAATTATTAGAGATATATATGGACGGGAGGGAGAGGAAAGGATTATGGAAATGGAGAATTGTACATGTTGATATGTCTTCTAGACCCGATGGTCTCACACTAATAATCATTTCATTTCTTCATTTCTCTCTCTCTCTCTCTCTCTCTCTCTCTCTCTCTCTCTCTCTCTCTCTCTCTCTCTCTCTCTCTCTCTCTGACTATATGAGTGTGTATTAGTCCGCTTTATCCTTTCCAATTTCGAATCAACAATGCACCTGATGAGGTAATTAGTAATATTGGTGTGAAGCAGTGGATGTGTCACCTACATTATTTGGTTTATATATAGATCACCGAGGCGTGCATACATGAACATGGGGTAGTGGAGCTACCATTGCGGGATATGTGCTTGTCTTATTATTGTATGCGATGATATTGTTATGTTCTCTCGGCGCAAATATATGCGAAAAACTTAGATGCGCTTGCCGTGTTTTTGGATGCTAACAAATGAAGGTAAACTTGGGTAAAAACAAAATTTTGATTTTTGGCACCAGATCACGGACTATTATTTTCATTATAAAGGAGAGCGGTGGAGATAGCAAAAAATTACAAATATTTGGGTCTTGTGGTTGATCATAACTACTGCTTGGAATACCGGCAGCTGAACGTAGAATAGACGCTGAATAAAATCACTTTTGCACCCGCTACAAAGGAAATGCGTAGTGCCGCAGAAATTGTGGATTGGAAACTTAAAAAGATGCTTTATATATCTTTGGTTCTTGGTCAAGGGTACTATATGGTTGTGAAACTTGGGGACCCGCTTATCATTGGAACCGTGGAAAAGGGTCGAGAAAGTCCAAAAAGAAATTTCTTCTTACGTAACCCGACTCCCTTCCAATGATGCTAGCTAAAGTCGGAATGATGCCTTTAGAGTTGGAAGCATGGCATCGACACTAAAAGTATCCGAATCGGGTGCAAAAAATGGATCATGATAGGTTGCCACATTTGGCGATGATTCAAAGCACCAAGGGATGGTATGCTAGTATAGGAGAATGGGTTCGAAATGGGGATGGAACTAGATGAAATACCCATTGAAGAGAAGGAATTGGAAGAATACATTTTAATAAAGGGAAACAGTTTATGGGAAAGACCGGAACCAAGATGATCTTTTATAGAGACCGTTAATCTAGATATGATGGAGGCACCACACCTTGCGTGAAGATTGTCATATTTTAAAAGACACTTGATATGCAGGTTGAGACTTAGTTCAAGACCATTTGGGGGTGGAAGTAGGAAGATGGGGAACTTTTCACACATAGACGCATATGTAAAGTGTGTGGGACAGATGACATTGAAGATGAAGCGCACCTTATATTAGAATGTACTGCTTATCAAAACTTGAGAGGGATGTATGGTATTACATCGGGTTTATCTTAACGAAATTTTTGAATTACCAACCCAGATTATAGGAGGTTATTTAACCAAGTCATGCGATATGAGAGAATTGTCTATCAAAAGCTATAAGCATTTATCGAAATATATGATGAGGAGGAGAGCACATCTAGTGGTATTCTTTGTGATACACTCGATGGTTAGTAGAGGTGATTTGTATGTGTAATGATTGTAGTGGTCCTCTAGACCTAATGGTCTCATGGACATAAATAAAATCATATCATATCATATCATATCATCTCTCTCTCTCTCTCTCTCTCTCTCTCTCTCTCTCTCTCTCTCTCTCTCTCTCTCTCTCTCTCTCTCTCTCTCTCTTAGGTTGGCCACATGCTTGCCAAAATACCCGTCTCTCGTCCTATACGACTCCTCTTAGAATTGTACGTATTTTTTCCTGAGAGGAGAGGAGAGAAAGGTTGTCTCGAGGGTCTAACAAATCATTTAGGCCTCAATTTTGGTTTCCTCACCGAGAACTACTCCATCGAATCATTCCGGTAGGGCAAGTTTTTGTGGGATAATTCCCCTCCAATTTTGAATCGGCCTTCAAAATGTGGGATATTTCTTTCCCTTTTCCTGTCGGCAGGTAAGCTTTGTGGGATTTTTCATTTGCTCTGTTTTTTGCATAGGGTTCCATTTGCCGGCCGTTCTATCATGGATCCACTTATTCTCGGAATGCTTGCCATGCTTTTGTGTGCTCTTACAATCGGATTCGCCTTCCAAAGGTTCTGTTTGCAGCTTATTGAGATAAACGAGCTTAAAGACCCAATGAACCTGTTTGGCGACGACGATTTGCAAGAAAATAACAGTATGTTCTTCTGTGCTGCATCATCTTTGATATTAGCTGGATCCTGCTGGGTTAGAAGGCCACCTAGAAGATTCTGAATTGCTCCAAGACAAAGAACACAGTGGGATAATATAGATAACCATGCATGGAATTGTCTGCCTTCTTTCGAAGAAGATATGTGGCACCAATTTTACAGAATGAAAAGGGCCAGTTTTGAAAGACTAGTCGGTTTAGTTGTCCCCTATTTGATTAGGCCAGGGGTTAAGGTTAGGCCCCCTGTTGATCCTAGAAAGGTTGTTGCCATGGTTCTTTATTTTCTGGCACATGGTGACATGCCTTTGCATGTGGGTCAGAGATTTTATGTTGGCAAAGCTACAGTGCAGAAATATACTAAAAAAATTACACTAGTGTTGGCCTCGAAGACAATGCTTTACAAACGGTTTGTAGCCATGCCTGCTGGAGCAAGACTAACTCAATGTATAAAGGAATTTCATGATGCAACAGGATTGCCAAATGTATATGGTGTTGTTGACGGGTCTCACATCTTTTTATGGAGAAAACCCAAGAAGAGTGACAAAGGTGATGACTACTACAGTCAACACAAAAGGCACTCACGTCTTTTGCAAGGTATTGTTACACACAACAGGTTGTTTATAAATGTCTGTGTTATACGAACTGGATCAGTCCATGACTCAAATCAGTTCAATAAGAGTTCCATATACAACAAAATTGCTTCCAAACTAATCTTGAATGAACCAGTTGTAACCTTGAGTGGCAGAAAATTGAAGAAAGGTCAACCCACTGAGGACCAAATCCAGGTTAAAATTCCTCCACTTTTGCTTGGTGATTCTGCCTATGCAGCCAGACCCTTCCTTCTGAAAGTGTCTCCACAGAATCATGGTCCTTATGGCAAATTTAATAAAAGGATTTGCAGGGGTAGCGTTTGTGTGGAAAATGGGTTCGGGATTGTGAAAGAGAAATTCAGAATTCTCAAACATCTGCCTGTGCATGTTGGCAAGGCCTCCAAGATTATACATGCTGCTTGTGTGCTTTGGAACTTCTGTATTATGGAAGACATGGGATGGGACATGTTGCCAATCGAAGAGGAGCCTGAACTAGTTTATTACTACGAGAATGAAGCTATGAACAGGAGTCTAAAGAAACAAGGAGATCAAATGAGGCATGTTTTGTTCGAGCACTTGGATGGTCATGTTCTGCTGTGATCATTTACTGATTCTGACAGCAGACATTTTTTCATAAGTTGTTCATTTTTTCAACTTCTCAAGTATTATTCATTTCATCTTATCTGGAACTGGAATGAGACTTAAATACCAACAACACCAGTCTGATAAAGTAAGTGAAGTTGAAATGGAAATTATATTCAAAATGTTACTGTAGTACAACTGAATATGAAGTGCATACAAATGAAATTGGCCACATAGAGCCTAAAAAAAGTCAGGTAAAACTTGAAACATAGTCTTCACGCCCATAACTAGTGGATCCGGAATAATGTATTAATAACCGTAAAGTGAATACAAAATCTATAAAACATGTCAACTAAATAACTATCCATAGCTCTGTATACATAGACAGTAATGTGACATTTACTTACAAAATAAAAAGATCTTCTATTTCTTGAAAAGGTTTACATCATGAACAAAATATTTTTCCTCTGTTACATGCTACAGGGGATGCCAGGGGCTTTTCATAGCAGAAATCTTTGCTTAAAAAAAAAATTACAGAATTATAAAAAAGACAAAAAAAAAAAGCTGGTGGAGGTATTCTTCTTCTGTTCATGCGCACAGCTCACAGGTTTCTGTACCAGTCTGGACTTTATGCAGCGCCCATCTCCCTGTATGCTGAATATAAACACACTCCACATGAGCTTTTTGTGTCAAAGGAGCTGCTTTAGCCCAAGCCAAGACCTCATGTTCGATAATGACTCCCATATCTAAAAAATTCTTCACGGCCCGCTGTGACAGAGAGATTACTTTGTGTGAAAGAACCTCAACTTCTTCAATATTGGCTTCGACAGTTGGAGAAGAATCTTGAACTTCTGATGCTGGAGGACGGGGAGGATTTGCAGGGGGAGATGGAGGTGGAGCAGGGGCCGACAAAGAAGAGGATGAAGACTCCTCTCGAACTTCTTCTGCTGAAGTTTCGGGCCAAGAGGAGTACTCCGAATAGTAATTATCCTCCGAATCAGAGGATTCGTGGGAGACTTTAGAAGAATCATAGGGGGAAGAATACTCCTCATGGGAGTATTCTTCGGAGGAAGAAGACGAAGAGGAGGAGGCCTGAGGGGTCGAGAGAGCCCAGGACGCTTTGGTGCCGCCTTACCTTCCACCGGTTTGTGATCGAAAGGATGCTTAAATGCGCCAAATTGACAAGACTAGCATTTAATTATATATGCTACGATATCTATGCCTAGAGTCTCGTACCAATCATTGAATATTAAGACAGTTAACCAATTTGAGACAGTTGCAAAAGATAAGTATAGCAGAATGTAGGAAAGTGAAAATGATACCTTTATTCTTTGTTTTTGGCTGCCAGTTTTGCTATTTCGAGAAGTGTGTCCTTTGTCATCTGACATATGCCTCCGAAGTCATTGCCGCCATGGATTCAAAGAATCTTCAAACATTTCGGCATCGGTTGTCTTCAATTCCCTTACCAATTCCATTTTCTTTGTAGATTCTTCCTTCCATGAAATCCAATTTCTTCACTTCAGCCCAAAGTGCTTGCCAATTCAGAAACTCCAATAAAGTAATGTCTTCATCAATCCGCAACCCGACTTCTTTCTCGCCAATAGGTTTTCCACATACTCCGTGTTGATTGCATGTCGTCGCATCTAGGGCTGAGGAATCGGTGGTTGTATTTCCGCTGGAGTTCTATTGTTTGGCATTTCATGCATTCGTGGATTTCTGAATTGTCAATGTTGACAATGACATTGGGAATGTCTTCATTACTCTCAAAGGGATCATCGAATGCAACATCGATCCAACTGCCTTTTATAGAAATCACCAAAAAAAGTTAGTGTGCAACTGGCGCTTCAAAAGCTTCATTTCCAAACTTCCCATCATCCCCTACCGGAATGGGGTTATTCCATGTCACTCCATACTTGACTTCTTCCATTCTATCATACAACCTGCCAACTTGAAGGCTCTCGACCCGTGATGACTACAAGCCTCTTTCTCATCCTTGAATTTTGCTCATAGTTTATCCCATTTGTTCTTCGGTTGTTTTGACTTCTACTAGTCCATCAACAATTGGTTGTAATTTTCACAAGAATTTCTCTCCACTGTGAATTAGAAAGATTCAGATCGCCATTAGTAACCGGGGCTTTAATCTCATTCAAGATTCAGAAAGTGGAAACACCCCTCGATTTGTCCATTGACCTGAGCCTTCCTATTCTTTGTGTCAATTGTTTGGGATTTTTTTTTCCAACAACAAGAGCCATTGAATTATCTGGCTGTAGAAGAATCACTCACAATACTAGGGAGGTGCTTTGATTTCGGGCCAGAACTCGCTTGCATCCTTTTCTTTGCTCTTTTGTTGTTACAATTGGCTCGTAATTTGTCTCCAAGTCCATTGCCACCTAAAATCTGCCCCAGCCATCTTTCATGTCTTCCTTGGAGCCATTTTCTCAATGCTGGAGGCACAAAGGTTTGCTGCTTGATGGCGGGCGATCTAGTTGCCTTTAGACATTGGAGTGTATAGAATTCAAGCTAATCAACCAAGAAACAATGCCGCCGGCTGGAATTTGATAACGTAACAATGTAAGATCAATTCAAATGAATTAACAAGGATTGAAAAGGTTTGGGGCCGACGTCCCGGAATTCCGATGGAGGGAAAGTTTTTCGATTGGAAATTCGTGCCATAATTTTAGGGGTTGTTAAGTTAATGGTTAATGGAAACGCCCTAACGCTATTAGGGGCTTAACTATCTTCAATGTGAGAGTTGAGTTTTTCTATTCTCACCCATCTCTATCTTCTAAGAAAAAATGGGCTTAACTAGGGCTAATTAAAATGCTCTGTAAATGACATCTACTACCCCACTTAAGTTCGGACACGATTTCGAACTCATGGATGCCGACATCGATAAAACAAGAAGAAACCAATTAAGAAGGACCCGAGGATGTCGCATCCCACGCCCCAAACCACAAACAACAGTAGAAAATACGTAAACAAGGGATTTAGGGTCCGGTCGGCCGCTATCAGCGTAAGAAAATCGCAACGTAAGCTTTGGCAGCCGCCGTGAAACGCCATTAAAACAAAGGGGACCGTGGTGACGCCAAACCCGCCAAACGAGAGATTTGGGGGCTGGAACTTCTGTGATTGGAAACAAAGGAATTTGGGGCTTGAAAAATGTCAAAAAGCTTTGCTAAAATGAGATTTGGTGGCTCCACACTGCGATTACTCCACAAGCAAGTGAACTAGCTTTAGGAACACAAACAGCCCTGAACTCTTCCACAAACATCAATGATCACCATGATCACGATAAGGAAGAAGGATTTGATGTTACCGTGAATCGACATACCCAAATGCTACATTGTGGAAAAATCGCTAAGACTTATTTGGCTCCGGCCTGCGCGAGAAATGGACAAATTCAAGCAAGAAATTCTGCCCGAAATTGGATGAATTTAAACAAAGAAATGAAATCATGGAAATAGAAATGGAAATAGTGATGGGGACAAGGAGGAGATAACGCTTTGAAGCTCTCACAGAGAAGATGTAGCTGAGGTGCAACGGAAACTCCGATAATTAAGGTTGAAGAACAAGAGAAGTCTGTTACTGAACATCCCTGTGGGTCTCCAAGAGGAGCACAATGAAGATACTACACAAGGTAAGAGATTTATAACAAATGGGATCAGAGAGGCCTCTTTAGAGTTGGCAAACCAAATGCTATGCCACCACGCAGTCAAGCCAAACTTTGGCGAATCTGAATGCAAAATGGGAAACACACCAAAGAAACCAGCCATTTAAAGGAGAAAATGTATGGATAAACCAAGATCTTACCAAAGATCAAGATGAACAAAGACAAAAGGAGCTCGTTGAAGGATGCAAGCAGTGTGGACGTAAGGCTTTCTCGAGAAAAGGACGGTCAATATAGAGAGGGTGTAGATGATGCACTTCCCAAAGAGCACAGAAATATCTACCGGGCCGTTAGCATGTTGAATATCAATACTTTGACACGTGATAAAGCAGTTAGATGGACATTATCCTTATGAATGTAGATGTAGTATTTTTCTTGAGACAGTGAACATGAAGAAAGGGGAATACCAGAGGATAGCATGGTTTTCACACGCTTGATGCATTCAACATGGCCCTAAAAGGAAAAAATAGAGGGTATGGTGGCACGTTAAGGCGTAAGAACCGAAGTTCGCCGGATTGATTTCAATTTTGGAAAAAGAGCAACATTACAAGATATTTGATTGGAGATGCAAAAGTCGAAGGTGAATGTATGTGTGGCTGGCTTCGCCATTCTACCAACGTGAATCACCGCTTATAATTCAGATGACCTAGATCGAGATGATCCGCTTGTTACCCTTGGAACAAGATGTTTTAAATCTTAGTACGACAGAAAGATTTTACCGATGGGAGATTTAATGGTCAAAGACCTACGTAAAGCATCCATTCTCACCGATGGGAAACCGAAAGTGGCCCCGATGTCATATTCCAGCATGGTCAGGTAGACATCTCGATGATAAGATGCAGATCCCATGCCCCCTGTGGGCATCATCTCTTAAATTTTTGTAGTGGACTATTAGATCTTAGTCATTTACAATGGTACCACAAAATATTCGGGGAATGTGGAGGTCTCTGCAGCCGGGGTGGGGATTTAGTGGGCATGGCCATCCCTTTCGGAAATAATTGGAAAATTTTGCGTTGGTGATAGCACGAGAATCTGATCATGTTCCTATTTTTGTCACATTGCGCATCGCGGGCAAGCCCCGTATCCTAAGACATACCGGAAGCCGCACCCATAAGCTTGTTGGCGAGATATGAAAGGATATTTATAAACAAATTTAGGAACAAAGGTTGTTTGTCTTGGGTCACAAAAAGCAGCATTAATTCAAAGAAGGTACTCAATGACCTGCAAGCGATAGCAAAAGAATGCTTATTTCAGCTAGACAAAGGAAAGGGTTACCCTGTAATGGATGGTTCGATTCTGATGAAACAATGTAGGACAAAAATTTAAAATGCTAAGGGACAAGAAAATAAAGAGGGAAAGAAAGAATTATATTAGACTGATCAGGAAAAAAAAGAAGATACTAAGACCGGAAACATTATGCAAATGGTCACAAAGTTGCTAGCATATCCAAAGAGGTTCCCGAACAGATCAGAAACCGCGATACCAGAAACCACTTTGAGGTAGAGGGATCTATTGGCGGTTAAGAGACTTTTACTTTTCTCGAGTTCAAACTTTTGCATGGATCACCCGGTGACCTAATATGAACATTTCAAAATTTCAAATGATGCACGATTATCAAGCAGGCTTCTATACGTCCAATAATAAGGTCGCCGCATGCTAATGGCCTTTGTAGCGTAGATGTTTAAGGGCAGACGGGTAGCGTATGCATTACGGGAACCCTCGCTTTTGGCCCACAGTAATTGGAAGGGGTTTTCCAATGTGACCGGCAGCTAACAGTAGTTCACCCATAAGGCGGGTGATAAATCGGATTTTGCATGGGCCTGCCCATTTATTTGGTTGGTAGCTTTGCGCTGCTTGCTACCAGCTGGACTCTAAACTGAAGCACATGGGCAGTGATAAATGCCCAGCAAATCGGTCAAGCTGCAGGTTTTTCTTAGGCTCAAGAAATCCACCATAGACCATTTACTGGACGACAGCAAGTAAGGCTACATATTCCTCGCCGGGTTATCGGAAAAGGGAAACCATTGTACCGTGATTTGTAGATTTGGTAAAGCTTTTGATATGGTAAACAGTGGAACATTACTTGGATCGACATTGGTTGAAAGCAAATGTAACTAAAAAATTGAGACATGCGCATGGAAGTTTTATGAGAAAGTAAATTTTAATCTCAAAATTTCATTTCCATATATGTCAAAGGGAACAGCAGGAAAGCAATATGGGAGGAAGTGGGGTGCTGTCCCCTTCTATCAAATTCACATTGTTTGACTCTTCATAGATCACTTCTTTGAAAACCGGATTTCACAAGATGGTGGAGATGGCACGCCGCGATTCTGCAGTATGTTATCTCGCCTATGCATGTCGATGACGCGGTTTTGTCGTGTAGCATAAGTCGTATATCTGATATTGTCCCTCCTTTTTGTGATGCCCAAAAAGTACGCGTGTTAATCTTTGCCAAACAAAATGTAGTCTTTGAGCATCCGCTTTTCAAAGCTGGATCATGTCTCGGGGCTATATTATATAAGTGAGTTATTGATATTACGCATCACTATAAATATCTTTTTGACCGGTAGTAGATGTAAAAGCCCCAACTGGAATCAAGCAGCGGATCGAAACCAATGCGGTATTAGCCTATACATGGCGATGTGCGTACTATCGCGGTAGGCCGAAATCCCTGAAGCCCACGAAGTAATACGGTGCTATAAGTAGCGCCACCTCAGTGTATCCGCCAGGTTGTATGGAGATTTGGGGCCGGGATCACTTCGATACATGGAAAAGGTAATGGCAGTGAAATTTTTGTGAAACGCGAGCTTTGGGGTCGTAAGGTCTGCACTTCATGGCGACATGATGCTGAAGCGAGTCCTGATGTCACTCTGGTGGCGTCAAACACTTAAGTATGTTTGTAAGATTTTTGTATTCAATTTACCAAATAATAGTTTTGCCCCTGATGGCCTCGGAGGGAAACATCGTGGAAAAGGAGCTGTTGGTTTTGCATATGTGGAAATATGATGGCAAATGGGGATGCGCGTGGACTTTGGCGGGTAAAACAAAGATGACATTAAGAAGTGGGTATCGTGTGGTTTTTCTCGATGCAGCTGGAGATGGGTGTGAAGAGTTTACGAACCAGATCACCAATCCCACTCAAAGCAAAAGTAAGCATTTTGAGGAACACATGCGCTCAAGCACGTATTACGTTATTTGGTGCGGATTGTATCGGAAGTCTTCACACAAAATAGAGGCTGGCGTGGAATAATATCCCTTTACTACGAGCCACGCCTTTTGCCTTTGTGGAAATTTGACCTTGAGGACTTTAATCTCATGTTCTAATCGTGATACCCCTCGTGGTATACAAGTAAGCATAAATGAGAGTAGAAACACTGTAGTTCATGCGATATCGCCATGAAGTTTTGACCTCTGGGTAATAATTATAATCGATACAACCCAAAAGAAAGGCAGCAGCACTTGTTTGGTGATATGGTTATAATGTAATGCATTCATCCCAGGGATGCGCTAGGGAGAATGGCGTAGCTGATGTATTACTGGATGTCTTATAGACCCGGCGGCCCAAAGACATACAATAAAGTCACAATTTCATTCTCATTTCATTTCATTATTCCCTCACCCTTGTATTCCTCTCATTCTCTCTAAATCTCTAAGCTCTGATGTAGCCAAGCAAGCACTCCTCCCTCCCCTTTATCATTTTTTGTTTTCGGTTCTTCTTTTTCAATTCTGATGCCTTGTTTTCCAGCAATGTAATAAGCCAACATAGAACCTCTTAGGATAGTTCTCTGACCTTTCTTTTAGACCTTCGTCCATTATTTTGGTCATTCCTCTCACCTTCTTTCTGCTTTATCTTCTTGCTTGCTTTTCCCCTCCCCTCCCAACCTCCTCACATTTGGGTTGCCTTTGTTCTGCAATAAGCTGGCTTAAGGGCATTTACACTTTCTCTTCGGACTCAAGCATTTAGAATATTCTGTATATATTGAAGTTAACCAGATATGGGCGTAGGCTCTTCCTTAATTCATTGGATTGATGATTATTCCTTGAGATAATGTTTTTTGTTGTTTGACTATTCAAAACAATGTCTTTCACAGCACAGTGTTCAATTATTCGAGTCTTTTGGAAAGAAAATTAGTTCGAATCTTTTTTCTTTATGATACTCCATTTCTACAAGCCTTATATTTTGCCTTTATTCTTTGTTTCAACTTTTTGTCTCTCTTGTTCTTCTAGTTTTCCATTCCCTTCCCTCCTCCCAACCCCAAGCTGGCTTGGTTGCTGATGTTGCACCACATTTGTTGGCATACTCTTTGTATTTTTCTTGCGTCTTTTCTTGACTAGGTTGTTTATATTTGTTGAAGGTTTAATCTTAATAGGGGTGGATGTTCTTCCCCAACTACTTTTGCAGGTGATTATTCCAACTAGTTGGATGTTCTTCCCCAACCCATTGTTGGGTAGCTATCGTTTTGGTGGATGCCCTTCTCCTCAGTACTTAGTTTGCAGTGTATATTGGTTTATTCATAAGCGGATGTTCATCCCCGGCCCATTTTAGAGACTACTTAGTTTTTAGTTTTTTGTGAGTTTTTTCGATGTGCTGGACATTTTTTGGATGTTCTTTGTCAAATTGAGTCCTTTTTTAGGGATGCTTACTATTTTGAAGGATTTTGCATTTTCTTGAGTTTATTTTTGCTAGATCCATTACTCTTTTTGCAGGTGAGGTGATTTTGGGAGCGTGTCGATAACTTTTCATATTTGGCATTTTTTGGAGTTCCATTTGAGTCTTTTTTAGGGCTGCTAACAAAAACTTAATGGTTTTCCTTTTTGCTTGAGTCTATTTTTTCCAGATCGTCTACTCTCTTTTAGGGGAGTGTGCCAACGTGATTTTCAAAGACTTTTTGGGGTCCTTCCAATTTTTGGCCTTTTTTGGAGTTGGTGGTGTTGATGCTTTGGCATTTGGAGTTTGCGCATAGAGATCGTTTGCTTGCTCAAATTTTATCTTCATCGGTTATATCACTCTTAGTCCATTTTTTATCTTCATGGTTTTCCAAAACCCGCCTTTTAACCAGCTTGATAAGATTTCGCTCGAAGTTCGTGTGGTTGCCTTTCTTTATAGACCTTCTGGATTGTCTTAGTTTCACCAAAGGTTTTAAAATATGTTTGGTTTTAGATATGTTCTGGCCATTCATACTACTCTACTGTTGTACTTGTTTTTGGAACGCTAAATAGGAAAGCCACTTCACTTCGGCCTTGAGATGATGTTTTGGTTGTTGTTTGGAGTCTTCCAAGAATAGGGCTCACCCATTTTGAATGTTTGACTTCGTAAATAAGACCGACATCCAGAAGTTTATCGATTTTAGCTTTCACACGACAATTTATAATTGGGATTGGTTTATATCATTAAGTATGGATGGGGCAAGAGAGTCGTGCTTGGTGGATATAGTTAGCTCATCTAACTCTTTCTTAATGCCTCTTTAATCTTTGTAGCTCCACACAAAAATATGCTTGAATTTCTTGCAGAGACGGACATCTTTTTTCTCAAAAAAGTGGAGAGAGGTTAGCTACTAAGCGAATGGGTTAATTTTGTCGACTTCAAGAGTTTGGATATGCAGAATAACATCTCAGATCTGCTAATGCGGGGGAGGGCTTATGAAAGAACTGCACATTTTAATTAGCGTAGTAAATGTGAGGCGCCTGTGGTTGGATCACCAAGGAGTTTGTTCATGGGAAGGTACTAGATTGACATGATTACAGGGCGCAAGATAAGGATCAAGCAAAGTAGCAACCACATGATCCTGATTGAGATTCATGTCTTCCTAAGGATCAATATACTCAGGATATGCAGATAGAGGCAACTCAATAGCAAGAGCTTGGAGTTGATAAGTGTTTTGGACATCATCAGAGTCGCTATCTGATAGAGACGGTTCAACATGTCGAACAACAATGAGTTGCCATATTTCTAAATCCATAGTAGCATTTAAATGACCATCTATGATAACAAGTTGGTCGGTAGCCCAACAATGTATGCTCTTAGCCTGTCGATGGAAGGGATGTCCAACAAGCATTTCATAGTCACCTGGATCTTCATCGGCTTTCCAAACGCCAAATTCCAGAGGAAACTTGAGATCGCCAATGTTAATTGTCAGCTGAGGAGTGATACATTGGGGACGCATGATGTGACTATTAGCAGGAGCACCATATAATTGCTTGATACCTAATTGTTGTCAAAGTTTTCCCATGATAATGAGGTTGACTGCACTACCTTCATTGATCTGAACATGGTTAACTTGCTGATTTTCTAAAGTGGCATGAAGAATAGAATAGAATAATTGTTTTATTCACTGAGACCACTTATATTGACCCAATACAAAAAGCGCCAGCTAGCCACATACACAACCAATAAAAACCTCAAGGGTTTCGAGGAAAACCGCGGCGCAAAGAATAAGATCAGCCGACAACGATTAAATGGTTGACTGGGGCATATTCGGTGCCCCTCAAGTCCAATAATACTTCTCAATGTATGATCCGGTGAGTCGCTAATCGGGGTCGCGCCAAGATTGGCGTCCGCAGGCTCATCGTGTCTAATCAACTGATCATATGCCGCGTACTCGAAAGTGTGACATTCATCCTCAACACCCCGGCCCGGCAAAGACTGACAAAACCTTTATCCCGACGCGTGGCTCCCCAATCCATCGGCTATTGTCTCAACCGAGATGGTGGGGCGTGCCATATTCCCGCGCTTTTCATAAGCGATGAACGAGGTAGCGCTAGGGCCTCAAGGTTTCTATCGTGGGATTTATGTGTCGCTTGTAATGTGTCGCTTTGACTTGCTCCAGGCCCCAGAATCCCAAAAGCTTGCTGGAGAAACAAGCACAAGGTAACATCTCGTGTCAGGTCGCGATTCCGCCTCGCTTTTTCTCACCGATGCACATGTCGCTCCTGTGACATTCCATCTAGTTAGCCACTACACTTTTTTATCTTCCAACAATTCTGAGTCATTGTGGTCCCATTGCCACCGTGATAAAGCTAAGTGCGCGTAGACGATCATCATCCATATGTACCACTCTTTCCCCGAAAATAGACGCATGTGTCTATCAAGGGTCAGCTGGCTTCAAGGGGCAGAAACCCGCTTTTCGCAACAAAATTTGATATAACGGTTTTCACCCCGAAAGTGCCCGTTTCCTAAAAAGGCCTTCGCACTGCTCTAAGTCGTGCCCAAGTAGCAAGGGACACCACCACCCCGGCACTTCAACCCCATACAAAAGAAATCCGCCTCTACCAATACCCCTCTCAACGATGCCCCGATGTCCCCAATCATGTTACCCGCCTGCGGGTTAGTTGTTCAAAGATATTGCATAAAAGTGGGCTTCAACCCGGCCGCTACACGCAATCTTATGGAAGTGTCCCAAAGATATGTAGAAGAAAACTCCACCCAAGATACTCGTGGTGGGTGTCACCTACCTTGTTGCCCTCGATAAGTGAATGAAGGGGCCTCGATGTAGATGAGATTAGGGACCACCTTAGTCTTGGCCGATTAACGCTCATGTCTCAGGGCTCGGGCGGAATATATCCAGAGCATCTAGGTGAGACCGCATATCCTCTAGAGTGTGAGTTAAGAGGTCAACATCATCTACATGTATGAGTTGCCTGGCGACCTTATGCAAAAAGTTGGGTTCCGGGCCACCCCCATTGTCCATGAGCCAGGTTCCAACTGTCAATGTACTGCACTCAAACAATGTTGGGGAAAGAGGACATCCTCATGACCCTCAATAATGCTACTGAATGGTTGTCCCACATTCAGACCGACCAACAACTCTCGCATAACCTCAGATATCAGATTTTGCATATCCACAGGGAGTGGGCGTGGAAATGGTGGGAAAAGGCAATTGTTCCCGAAGAGTAGGCCAAAGTTTGAAGATCATGGATAGACTAAGAGGAATCTTAATTTTGGCAAGTTCCTCTTGTAGTTCCAATGGAATGTGTATCCCTGCACTAATCGTGTCAAGAGGGGCAGCCCATGCAGCAGATATTTTAAGAGCTCAAACCTCAAGAAAGAAGAGATATGGCGCGAGTGCGTAGAGTGGCCGTGGAGGCAGAGGGGTCAGCTGCTCGTTATTGAGCGCGGGTTGTAGCATGAGCATTGGCAAGTGTGCGACCTTCAGCTGCTTGTATGAGGCAAAGGATACTCTGACAAACTTACAACGCGAGGCATCATGTGTTCGAGATTCGGCTTAAAATGAACTGTCTTAGTGGTAGAGTCATGAGGGATAGTAGAAACCACAAAGGCAGGCCATGTGTCCTGCGGCTTGAGTTGATAGGAACGAGTACCGAAGGCTTGGCACCAACCTAACCCAATTGGACTATTGAACGGGAGGATTCAAGGCTTTATAGACTGAACGGGATCCAAGGAATGTCGGTTCTATTGTTGTCGCAATAGAACCGTGGCATTGTGAATATTGCAACTACGGAACTTACAGAGATGAGCCGCCTCACCGCCTTCTCACACCGCCACACACCCAAACAAGAATTTGCATGGGGAAACACATACCCTCATGATATACCCGCCGACATTTCCGTGGGCTAGGTTTTCCTTAAATTCCTGGGGAAACATCAATGATTCCGCTTTGATCATAGAAAATTTAATTAGATTAGCAGCGTAAACCAGGTCAAGAGCCTGTCAGAGAATTAGCTTTAATTTCTACTACCTCAAGATCTTCAGGTTTTCGACAGAGTGGGTTCTATAAGAGTTTTCTACCCACAATTCTCAGCCCTTTCTTGGAAACAACTTCTGTAAATTCTCCTTATGAACTGGCCCAAAGGGATTTTGGAGTCGAACCTATATCATCATTGGGTTTAAAGATGGAACCTCGCTCTAACAATTCAAGAAATAATAATCGGTGATCTGGAGGTTTTCGGCACAATCCAATTTCGCTTCCTAGTGTTTTAGGATTTTGCTACAGCCCCATAGTTTCCAGGTTTTTCGCCACCATCCTGTTTGGCTCTCCTGCTTCTGTTTTCTCGCGCCTTTCCAGCTCTTCCCCATCCCTTCTTACAATGATATTCCCGGTAGGCCTGCGGTGCCCTATCCGGTACCTCCTCTCCCCTTTGATTTGACCCTTCCTGCACTCTTTCATTCGCCATGTCTTTCTCCAATATCTTCCGCACTTTTTGGGTAGCCAGCCTTTCCGCAGTAATCCGACCAAGAAGTTCCGCCGCAAGTCACCTCGTGAGCTAACCCAAACCATGTCTCATAGGGAATGGGAGCCAGCCTTCTTCCGAGTCAAAAGCCCTTGCCTTCAAACCCGGGAAGAAATCGACACGTACATTGCCAATTAGGAGTATGATCAAGATAGTGACTGAATCGTGATCAAGGAGCTCGATGCCCCTTTTTAATCTTCTCCTCAAAACCCAAAGAAAAGCAACGCCATCATCATGGATCCGGCGCGTGATGGGAAAATCTTTCAAGCTAAGAACAGGAAAATGAATCATTTCTACTCGCAGAGTTTTGGCGACAAAAGATTCGCCAACACTCTCGAACAAAATCCAAAGATCTTGATCTTTGCTCACCTCTAAAAATGACCATCAAGTTAGCCACTCTTCCCGCGTAATTGTCAAGTAGCCTTAAAATGGGGGTTTTCTCGATCCACCACATGGATGAACTCAAAGTAAGAGCCAACAAATGTTATCGTAATCTCGCTTCAAGATGGTTGGAACAAAGTATCTCTTCAAAATGGTGGAAAGATGGGTCAATCTTTCCCTATCAGGCCGAAAAATGGAACAAAGACTTCAAAGAATATAATGAGGCGTTCTTCCCGTATGTAGTGTGGTTTCCCTTGAAGACACTCAGGTTAAACCTTGTATGTGCATTTCTTTCTCCACAGAGCATCCAGGCTGGGCAGCTTCCGTCGCATTAATACCTCCTCCTCCTGCCACTTCGGAGCTGAGCCTTTGCATCTCAAGTTTGAGCGCCTGAAGGCCCTCTCAAGATCAAGTCTTCAATCAGGTTTCAGCCATGGTGATGCTGCACCAATTCATGCTGCACAAATCAAAGCTCCACAGTGGCTGCTCAAAATTTCTAGTGCTTACTAGTCCCATTTTAAAATCACATCCCATAGCCATCTTTTCGTGCTGCCAGTAACAGTGATGTTGATAGAGGCCAGCGTGCAGCAGAGAGGCCTTAGCCTTGGATCCTCAACATGGTAGGGCTTACGCTGCTCTTTCTAAACATAATATGCAGCAGCTGGTAGATGGGATGATGTTAAGCAAGATTAGGAAATTGATGAAGGACCGTGGTGTAAAGAAGGAACCTGGTAAAAGCTGTATTTGAGGTTAATGGAAAATGCATGAGTTCAGAGCAGGGATAGATCACATAAACAAAACAACTGAGATTTATGCTGAATTGGAGAAGAATGAGAGAAGAGTTTTGCGAGGATATGAGGCAGACGTTCTGTTCTTTTCATGATAAGTTGGGAGGATGAGCAAAAGGTGCATCTTTTGTGGCTTACATAGCTTAGAAACTTGCTATGGCATTTGGGGCATTTGAACACTCCAGATGGTACCACACTTCGTGTCATTAAGAACCTTCGTGTATGCCCTGATTGTCACCTGCTGGTTTCAAAGTATATTTCTAAGCTCTATGGGCTGATATTATCAGTGAGATGCCAACCACGTACTACTTCCATGACGCAACCTCGCCTTCCTGCAATGATTACTGAGACCATGGTATTGCACATTTCAGATTAGTCCCCATGCCTTCATCAAATCATCAGTATCAATCTAGAATTTAGGATTGACTTTACCACTGTTTTAATCAGTATGGTTTTTGTCCAAGGACTTTAACCTCTGTTTTAAGTGTCGCCGTTAGTAGTCGATCTATTGGTAGTATATGACTGAATGGCACAAGACCAGAATTTAACTAAGCGCGCCAGTAGGTGGATAGACTGGAGTGTCTATAAGGCAAAATGAATGTTTGATTACATTGTGCATCAGCCCAGTATGATATCAATGAGGCATATGATGAAGTTTATATGTAATTTTTGTTTGAGAGGTCAATGTAAGCGTTTCTGCGTGAATGGCTGAAGCTCTTGACGTGGTGTGGGCTATGAAGAATCTTTTATCCAGAATCTTTTCCGGCCAAAGTAACTTTTGTCTGATGGCATTATGTCTACTTATTTACCAGTTTTATATCATAAAGAGTACGTACTGCTGTACTATGAGGCTATGAGCTCCTGCGTTTCTAAATTGCCAAATAAGATGCCATGTTTTATTTCTAGTATGTTACAACCAACTTTACCTTTTGCCTTCATGAAATGCCACGTAAGCTTCCTCGGCTCACAAAATATGTCGTTACTGTTTCTATTTTAAGTATTTTATTGTAATGTTTTTTTCTATGGCTGCCAATGTTCTAGCCTTGTCATTTTCTTTATTAGAATGAAATTCTCGTTATGCTATAAAATGTATATCGATTTATATTTTATTCCTATTCTATTACTGAAATATCGTGAATAATCTCATATTTACATGAGGAACATGTAATGCATCAGCTAGAATCTTACCTATGAACTCACATCCTTCTATCCTTGCTCTCACTAAGAACTCACATCCTTCTATCCTTGCTTGGCCCTCAAGCTCCTGCAAAGACTCAATACTCATATTTAGCTCCAAAAGATATGCCGTGCATCATGCTAAATCAACTAGCCAATATTTTCCACAAAAAATCCTCTACCACTTCTAAGGTCACTTTGAAATATATGAATTTAATTTTATGTTTCCATTACATTCAAACCTTCCACATGACCATTAAAAATGAAAACATCGCATAGATCCAAGCAAGAAAACGAGGTATGGATCCACAGGAATCGTGACCGAATTCAAACAAGATGGCCGACGGTCAAGGAAACCATGAATCGTGAGGAGCTCACCATTACTTTAATTGGTTCCTAACATCCCGACGTAAGATCAAGCCCAACTTACAATTAACTGTGACCCAGGCATCTGGAATTCGCCAGGATCCCCGGAAATCGACCGCTCATTCACATATTTAAAACCTTCATTTGCACATGACCATTTACCATGCACAAATTAATGAACCACAAAAGTCGGGTTGGTCTAACTACGTTTCCACAACAATAACTCAGAAATAAGCAGAAATGAATGTGGAAGTGCATTTGAATCTCCTAACAAAGTCGCTGAGAACTAACCCTCCCGCCGCAGGCGGCACACTCTCGTGAGCTTCTCAACAACCTAAAGAAAAACCTAACAACAATACAACAAAACTCCTCACACCACCGCCAAAGCCCTCAAGACACAAATTCCTCCCCTCTATCTCCATACTTTTTCTCGCTTGAACTTGCTTGGCGGAAATCTAAGTCGACCATCTACGTACCGCTCAAGATCGGCCCCGAACAACCGCATACGTACTCTTCGACCGCCATGCATCCTACCCGCAGACGCCGCTTCCATTCACCGCCCAGCATCTCGTGCCGTTTCTTGGCTTCAACGACTGGCCCGCTTCGCCCGGCCAGACCGCAAAATTAGAGAACCTGTGCTCAAAGGAAGTGGCTCAAACGCTTATCCATGCCCTCACTTAAGCAATTTAGTACATGAAAAATAGCCAACCATGGCAACAACAAATTGCAAACACATCAAAATTAGAAACTAGACCACTAAATGCAAATAAGTCAGCTTCAAACATGCCAAAATACGGTTTGACATACAATACGCACTAAGAATCTTTAGTCCCCGACCATTGCCGTGAAGGCCCTCCCGCAATACTCACAAACTCAAACGTGCTGGAAGTTTATTGCAAAGAACATTTTAAAGTATGCACACAAAATGTACTAGACAAAAAATAATGGTCTCTACCCCACTAGTTGGCTACTAATGTGATCACTAATAATACCTCCCTGCTACTTGTACTGCAAAAGAACAATTCAATTGGGAAAAACTATAAAATACCGCTATGTTTTGAAGAGTTTCCACCACAAACCCTTGACTTGTGATAATTTCCTTGAAATGTGCTTAATAACATACAAATTATTTTATATATTTTGAAATTGTTCAAATGCATTGAAGATTTATGTTAGTTCCCTAAATGCCCTTATGTTTTTTGTTATCTTCCAAAATGCCCTTGACCCATAACATGTCATTTTTTCAAATTTTAAATGTTTCCAAAATTTATATGATACACCTCTTAAGATTTCAATGAAATAATTAAATTAGTTCCCTTCAAGAAGTAAGCAATTGAGACACTTTCATTCATTTGTTCCGCCACAAGAGTAGAATCAAATAAGCTACAACTCGTTGAGAGCAATTTGATGTAGATTTTGAGAGAAAAGTCGATGGAGCAAAAAGACTGGCCCATGCCTTCCTTGGAAGAATTGTGAATATCAATAGTCGCTTCAGCCAGTAACATAAAAAACTGATGGATCCTTTATTTGATCACACGCCTATCCGGGATAATTACTCCAAAGATCCCACCGCATGGCTTTACTCCTACAATGACCTCCGACACTCTGAATCCCTAGCCATATGGCATTCCCCCGATAAGTTCTCCGATGTCGCTGGGATCTACATATCCTTCAACAACGGCTACAAATGGGACCCAAAATCCATTGTCTTTATATTCATTAAACCTCCTATAGTCTTTGAAAATGAAATGCCTCTCAAACTCGGGTGTTGGTTTAAAATTGGGATTAAAACTAGAGTCACTATTGCTAATTTATGGTCCCATCTTCAACCATACAAAAGGCCTTTCTATTAATGCCGCTTATTACAAACTTCACTTCTATCATGGGACAATGGAAATCGTGAGATCTGCAAACTTCTACATAGTGGCTCTGTATGGTATAATTAAAATTATCATATTTCTTCATTAAATAGAATCCTAAACTCTTTTGATCTCTCTGATTAAAACAACTATTGTGTGGCCTCTACTTCTCTTTTTATGGTCTTGGCCCAAATTATTGAAATGAAGACTCCTTCAAAGCTTTTATTTAACCTCTATTAGTACTTATATTTGTATTGTTTATGCCTCTTATAAACCACCCAAGTTGCCTATGCCCAACTTGATTTATATCCAAAGATATTCCTTTTAATATTCCCTATACTGATTGTTTCAAAAGTCGCTTTGATTTGAGATGGACCTGCTTAATCTAAATTGCACCAAATAAGTTATCTAGATGCTTCGGTATACCACTGCAAAACAAAGAATGATTGGCGATCTCAAGGATAAAGAAGATTCCAAAGAAATAGTATATGCCATTGGTCTTGATATGCTTAATTATTATGGAGAAAGGACCAGCTTATCCCATGGACCAGTAAATGGCAAAGGTAAAAAGGAATTGCAAGGAAGAAACCAGCAGAACTTCAAAAATTCACCAACCCCGCAGTTAGTAACTGCTGTTGAATAAAAAAAAAAACGTAACTGTGATTTGGTGAAATCCTAAAAATTTACGTAGGGATATACATTGATCAAAGGCATTTGAAAAATTATCAAAAACTCGGGGTACCTCGGGTGAGATTTGTCAAAACATAAGGGTATTTTTGTAGTAGTTTTCCCTTTTAATTTTGGTCAATACTAGGCTTGTCGCTTCATGCATTGGATCCTATAGGCCTTCGCCCAATGCAATGAAAAACTCGCCCACTCAGCTTTTTTGGTAAATCGCGATAATGATAGGTGCACCTTTGATAACATCAAGAAAACATTTCTACCACCATATAAGGTTTTTTTATGTTTCCAATCGTCCCCAACATGAAATGCACTAAATAGTACCTATATAGAATAATTAACAAAAGATAGTCGGGCTCAAATCACAAGAAATTTAATGCATTATAGCTAAGTGCACTAAGTAAGTTTCTTCTCGTAAATAAGTTTCTTTACTTCTTAAATTTTTTGCAATCTGGAGGACCTATTATCCCCCTTTGCTAAGCATGGTACGGTTTAACCTCCCACGCATCGTTGGTCGATCCTCGACCAATATCAAAAGCCTGGACACCATTATGTTGTTCCCACATCTATACGACACTCATCATATATAGGTTCAAGAGATTTCAAGATCCTGGTCAAAATGAAGCACGGTATAGTAAGTGCCAAGTGGGAAGACATAAAAGTGTCTCGCCCAATCTTCCCCATAAAAATAGGAACAATAGTTCTAATCTAAAATACACTAATTATACATAAGAATACATGAGATTAAGGTTCCTTTCTCAATTTAGGGTCATAAGCTCTATGAAGAAGCTAAGGCTACCAGATGCTAATTCACCTTAAAATCGCCAATTCCAAATGCTGGGTTTTCACTCTAGTTAGCTCTAGCACCTTACTTGACCCTTGGTCGGGCGTTTCATGCTCTCGTGAGGCTTCCAACTCATTTGGAGCTCAAATTACTATTGCTAGAGTAGCATCTTGGAGCAAAGGTTGCTGACGCCGCTTCATGCTTTCCACCGCCTAGCCATTGCCTAATTCGGATTTTGACTGCCTCCAACTAAGCTTGGTCGCTAGAGGTAACCAAAAGCGAATCCTAGAGTTCATGTCCCTTTTGCCCCATGAATTTAGGGTTACGCCTAAAATTGAGTGATTTGTTTAATATGGAGCTGCCACATGGCAATGTGGGCTTTACGTTTGCATGCTAATAAATACATGTTATTGAATTATCCCCAAGTGCAACCTATCTGATATATTAACATGTTAGCATCATACGTTGTGCATGTCAATACCTTGACATATATACCGCATGTAGTAATATAATATAGGGAAAACTACCAAAATAATTTTTGAGTTTGTCATAAATATAATGATTTGTACCGCGATATGGCCGCAAATATCACAATAAGAGTTAGAGTTGAAACACCTTATACATTTAAAACAATAATTGCAAGTTTGAGCATAGCTATGTAATGAAAGTTGCACAAATAATAGAAAACAAACACTTCCAACACATGACAATTTTGCATGAGATTCAGAGATAATCCCCTAAAGGGCATCTTCTTCAATTTCCAATATAACTTTAGTGACCTATATGCTTAAACTAAAAATTTATTAAGTGACTACATCACTTGTGCTAAATGACTAATATTCCGAGCACATGCCATGTCTTAATTGGAGTTTTAATGATCTTTGTAATACTCCCCGTGTCTGCAACACTTCCCATGTTACAGGAGTACTTATGTTACGAGACATGCCCATGTCTCCCCACTCATCAAGGACAGTCACTCATGCCATCAAGACCCAATATCAATCCATCTTGGAGGTACCAGGCCTTGTTATGAGCCCATTGAGTCACTATAATACACTTTTACACCATACGATGTTTTTCTATGCATACTCCCTTTTGTAGGATTAAACTATAACTTTGCCTATAAAAGTCCCATTTGGGATTTGCTCATTTGGCTTCTTCTCCTTTTGGATCCAATGTCGCCTTATCAAAACACCTCCTTCTTGTTCTTTCTACTTCAATTATCCAAATAGATATGGACACTACTCCGTACTCATCCTTCACATTTGATGCTTTACTAGCTAGAGTCACGCGGGTATGGTTGCAATCATGTTATTTCTGCTTTGGAGCCAGTAAGGATCTTATTATATGTATTATTCAATAAAAATTTATAGAAAATAAAATCCCCATGTAAAGCTGCACTGATGTATTAGTCGCATGCCTAGTCTAGAGGCCATTGAATCTATTCGCTTCCAAGTCAAGCTCATCTATGATCCGGGCAGGATCTAACTTGAGGATTGTCATATGCTGAGCATTCGCTGCAAGCAAGATCTAGGCCGTATTTTACTATGTTTATGTTACATTTTAAATAAGTTGATTAAGTATGCTTAACAACATCAACTAGAAAAACTTAGTTCAAGACAACAAACTCATAGAGCTTTAAACATGATAATGATGCCTAGGCAATGAAGTATATGTGGAAGACCCAATGGACCATATTGTCGATACCGCATAAAATGACCGCAGCTGCCCACCGCCGTGATGGTATGTCAAGCCTGATCAAGGATCGAATACCATTTGTTAATGGTTTAAATGATAACGATATTCTCCGTGTATGTCAATAGGATATGAATGCAACTTGGTCCCTTTATTAACCTTTTATCATTTTTGGTATTTTTGCTCAAAATACAGGCTCGTTTCAACAAATTAGATAAGAATAGAATAGAATTATCGTCCGTAGGTGCCATGAGGCCACCGACTCTGTATAGCATTGGCTTAGCTTCCCCGGCTTGGGGTCAGCATAAGCATACACGCCGCAGTGTATCCCTTCGGGGGGCTTATCTTAGTCCTATATGTTGCTTGCATCCATCCTCGCTATGCAAGAGTACTTCATTATAACGCCAACATATTTGTGGGATTCTAACGCCCCACTTTTAGTATGGTCGCATTATAAGCCCTTTGTATTGGTGCACCCTCTCAATGTATGTTTATCATTTCTCCAATTGCATCTACTAGGTCCTGACATTGTGCCCGATGCCATGAGAACAGGTATTGCGTCCCATCTTATCATAAAGAATCTGGTTCTTATGTCTACGATATCGTGCATTGATTTCTTTGATCATGTGGTTCTCTATCTTCGACTTCCCCTGGTCAGTTGCATTACTCGCGCATATCTTCTCGCTCTTACTCTCCACCTCGCTATATTTAAATCCTTAGATCAATTTCCATTCTAAATTTTTGCTATGGTGTCCCTTCCCTATCCTTCCCTATTAGGTTATCTCTGTGGTATTTTTTGGCCTATCTGGCTGCTCCAAGTTAAACACTTCCAAGAACTACGTTGTTTTGCCCGCTATGCTCCATCGGAATCCATGTGTACATTACTTTCTCACTACCCATTCTTCATTCCATCTCTCCCTTCAATATGTCACTTAGATTTAATCCTTACGGCTTCAGCAGCCACATCCCTAAACTATCCGCCAATTGCGGGTGATGTGTCGCTTGCCCATTCCCCAATTAATATCGTGAGCTTTTTTCCTAAGTTCATGCAATTATTGTCCCTTAGCAAGAATCTGACTATTTTTTCGCATCTTCACCTCCATTGGTTTTTTCTCCCATCTCATAGATCATGGTAGTCACAGGTACCGTTCTCATTCTCAATTCTTTGCTTGTTAACGCTGCATATTTCTTCCTATTTTTCCCATTTGCCATCGACCAATCCAGGTCCAAATAAAGAGAAAAATTATTGTCATGAAGCTCGTGGAGGTGATCCGAATCAAGTAGCATCAGATGATCATATGCATGTATTCATCGCCAAGCATGCATATGAACTTGAAACCTACATATGAACATGCAATGATTTAGCTAGTGAAATTTCAAATGAGTCCTAATGTTATAGATCAGCTTTGTGTTGGATTAAGCTAAATCTAAGTCCTTATTCTTGGTGAGGGGTTTGTGCAATTTGGATTACTACATAAATATGAGCTAGTTGAATAAAGAAAGAAAGAATTATTTTTATCGTGATAACAATAATGTATATACTACATGGGCATCGTAGCAATCTTAATTCAATTGGAAATATTAGAGCATGGTCTATGCCCTCCATATGGCATTTGGATATTACATATCAAGACCCTATTGTAAAAGACAAGATCAAGCTGCTCTTTTTGTCGATATTTTACTTTGTTGTGGCACGCATGCCGGTTAATTGTACCCTAATCAATAAAAGGAAATCCGCCATTTTCCAAAGACACCGGCCATGGCCTTGCCTCTCAACACGAAATGACATAACACACTAAATCCCCAACATTTGGTCCACAGCTGAAAACAACAGTAAAACAAAATAATGAAGTTGTTTTTGGAAGATTTGAAAACCTACACGTGAAGTTATATGGGGTGTGGTTTTCCAAGGATAGTTCTGTAGTTTTTCTTAAGAATATGTAGTTTTTTTTAAGAATGGGTGGTTTTTAAGGAGGTGTAGCCCTTTTAAGGATGGTTTCTTCTTTCTCAAGCAGTATGGTTTTTTGAAGGATGTTTTTTTAAAGGTGTTGTTTTTAAGGTAGTGATTTTTGAGATGTGGTTTTTTACTAAGTTTCTAAAAATCCATGTATGACCAAGCTGTCCACATGCCACATACAAATGGCAAAGATACAAGAGTTATATATGCTTGACACACTTCACTAGCATTTTGATTTCAAACATGCTACCTAGGCTCCAATATTGGCTCCAACATGGCAACAAGGCTTCAACATGCCAAGGTGGCTCAAACATGGAAAACTAGGCTTCAATATGCCAAGGTGGCTCAAACATGCCACATAGACCTGCAACACAGGTGACTCGCACATGCCAAGGTGGCTCAAACATGACACTCTGGCCACATGCCAAGGTGGCTCAAACATGCCAAGGTGGATCAAACACGCCATGCTGACTAACTTAAGGTGGTCAAAACATGCCACCTACTCCAACATGCCAAGGTGGCTCCAACATGCCACCTAGGCACAACATGGCAAGGTGGCTCAAAGATGCCACCTAGGTTTTAAACATATGCCACGCGGCTCCAACATGCCACCTAGACTCCAACATGCCACTTAGGCTCCAACGTGACAAATATGCCACTTAGGCTCAAACATGCCAAGGTGGTTGAAACATGCCATGTGGGCTCCAACATGCCACCTAGGCCCAACATGCCAAGGTGGCTCGTGCATGCCACCTAGGCATTCCTGCCGTTTGAACAACTTAAACGCCGGACACCTTCCCCAAATCAAAAACAAAAGCCAGACTTTGCAATGTTTTCCTCACCAGAGGGGAGAGCCTGTGACCCCGTGAGACCTAACTCCTCGTGGCCATGAGGGGCCTTTCCCTCATCCTGAGGGCAATGCCAATGCCTGAGTTTTCTAAGCTTTCCTATCCTGAACGTTGAATCCACCGCTCAAGTAACTCGCTATAATTAAAAATCCAAGTATCAAATCATGGTTATCTCTACTAAGCGATCAGAATTTAATATATAGCATAGTCTTAATGGAGATTTGACTGCCATGTCATCCGGCCAACAAATTTACCCTAGGAACTAAGTTACACGGCCATTGGGCAAACAAAAGAAACATCAACCTCACATGGCAAAGATTCCAAACTCACCTTTTAGGCCAATTGACTACGAAACGCGATCAGACATGAGCTACCTACGCTTTTTTAAGAAAGGGTAATCTTCCACCCACAAACTTGGTCACGAGGGACAAGTCGATGTTTTGAGTTCATTAACAAAGCCGGGCTTTATAGTTCTCGCAGGGAGATATCCAGTATTAAGGGTTTCAGACTTTGGCGACTGCCGAAGGTGCTTATTTGGTATTCTTTCCTCTACGATAAAGATCCCCGCCCCACCGACTAGGATATGGCCTCCAAACGTGAAACCCCGCGGGTTTGCTAGGTTATTGAAGGGAAAGCTTACGCTATGGTGTCGCGATGGTCGGTTGCACTTGGGACATGGTCAAGAAGCCGCAGCTAAAACATGAAGCAATAGAATTGAAGGAATGTTTGGATCTATTGGCCATCCCTAATGATCCCAAACAATTTTGCTACCGCAAAGGCTTGGCTTCTAGAGTCCGGCTATTATGGGAGGAGGATAAATCCAAACCCCATTCCGGCCAATTCCTATTGCTTCGTTTCAATTGCGCCTTCTGGCATTGTCCTAAGTGCAACCGACAAAAACTCGCTCCAAAACGAAAACCCTTCAATACCTAGCAACACACAGTGGTTTACAAGCTGAGGCCATAATCCTAATCGATTCGACCAAAAGATCTGTACACAATTCATCACGAGAGGGAGGGTGTTGACGCCGTAAGATGGACCCCAAAACTTCCGCATAGCCTTCACCCCAAAGATCCTCTCCCAAAGGCCCTGGCTACCGACGCATTAAATCCTCAAGACTCCAAAATGCCTGTAAATCGACCGCCAATGGACTCAAACGCCAAGAGATTACCCTGACCCTTCAGGAGCGTAAGACTACTCTCTCCAAGAAGTGCCAAAGTAGCTCATCTCCAATACGCTCCAGCAAATCATGCAAGGGATGGTCACGCATTGTCATGTAGAGGGTTCATGTTTCTTTCAAGGCTAAAAATGACCGTGATAACTTGGTCCCTAGGGTAATGTCACCATTCCGACGATATGGCTGTCAATTCCATTCCTGAGCTCCTTTGTACCGCTCGAACGACAAAACACTTGCCTCTACATGGTCGAGCCGCCAGACGCCACTGGCTTGGGATAAGTCGCGACGATCTTGATTTTTCAACCTCGCCAAAGCAAAAGCTACTTGAATCCGGATCTAAATCTGCTACCGGATAGAGAAATCGAAAGCCCTGAAGGGGGGCATTGCATTTGCCCGCCCGGCGAGCCGGCAGAAAGGTCAGCCGCAACCTTCGAAGGCTTCTGTCCCCCGGTCCGGCCTCTTCCCTCCGGGGTGAGGAAGCCGCAGTTCGCCTAGTTCATTTGGGGAAGGGTGTCACAAGATCCCCTATTCTATCCATTGCCAAACTTCTCAACACCAAAAATTCCAAAGGTTATCATATATTTTACAAAAATCCTAGTCATCATGTCCATGTCACCACCATCTAGCCATGTCACCCAAAATTTGCCAACATCAAATTAACAATGAAAGTACCAGCATGGACATCTTTTTCATTTTCTCGCCTAGTCAAAACTATGTCTCTGCTTAGTTGGCATGCCATGTCACTATTTGAGTGCTCAGATGGCATGTTGAGTTTAGGTGAAGTTGACATCTGTTATTTAGTGAGCCGGGCAGGCATGTTGATACCTACGTTTGAGTTTGAAGTTTGAGTTACCTGGCATGTTGGAGCTCATTACGGCATGCTGCTGTGCCACATTACGGCATGTTTGAGTTACCTTATCATGTTTGTGGTGGCATGTTTGATTCTCGCTGGCATGTTGGAGCCTAATCTTGGCCTGGGAATACGCCAAGGCTTGCTCAAACATGCCACCTAGGCCCAACATGCCACCCAAGCTCAAACATGCCACGCGGCCCAACATGCCACCTAGGCCCCAACATGCCAATGTGGCTCAAACATGCCACGTGGCCCAACATGCCACCTAAGCTCAAACATGCCACGCGGCCCAACATGCCACCTACCCAACATGCCAACATGGCTCAAACATGCCATCGTGCTCCAACATGCCACCCCAACACAAGATTGGCTCAAACATGCCACCTAGTCTCCAACATGCCACCTAGCTCAAACATACCAAGGCTGAATGGCCGCTTTGGCCCAAAACATGCCACGCGGCTTTAACATGCCACCTAGGCTCAAACATGCCAAGGTGTTCAAACATGCCACCCAGGCTCCAACATGCCAAGGTGGCTCAAACATGCCACGTAATTCCAACATGCCACCTAGGCTCCAAATACAAAGTGGCTCAAACATGCCATGGGCTCCAACATGCCACCTAGGCTCAACATGCCAAGGTGGCTCAAACATGCCAACAGGCTCAAAACATAGTTAAGGTTAAATAGAGGGATCTTGAAGAACTTAAAGCACCTACATCCTTCCCAAGTCGAATCCGTAAAGCCGTAGACTTTTGGCGCTGCTTCCTCACCGTGAGGGAGAGAGGCCGCACTTCGTGAGAGATGGGACATCATAAAGGTTGTCGAGGCAAAATTTTGCCAGCCGCCCGTGAGTGGAAAATGCCACGCCCTCCCCTGATTCGCTTATCCAACCGCTGGAATCCGGCTGTTCAAGCAACCCGCTTCGAAAGCAGTTCAAAACTCCAAGATCGGGTCCTAAGAACTTATCAAACCGCTGCTGCCCCTTCGCGTTGACCCGCGTAGAAACCCAAGTGTTTCGGCTGCCGCAAGCAAAGCATTGGGCCCTAATGGAGATTCACTTTGCCATGTCGTCCTAATGGCGCAATTACCCTGACCAAGTTACACGGCCATTTTTGCGTAAACGAAGAAACACTAACCTCTACATGGTGGTAGTATTCCCAGCCACCTCCGGCCAATTGACTTTAGGGTCGAAGCTGTTTTCGAAGGTTTTAAGGGTCCGGCTCGGGCGCCAACACCTCCTCTACGCTGGATGACATTGTGCAAGATCCCGGCCGACCGGATTAGATATGAGCCTCAAACGCAAAACCCCCGTGATGCTAGGGTTATTGAAGGGTTTACGCTATGGAGGTCGAGCTCGTGGTTTGCATTTGGGACATGGTGGTCGCAGAGGTTAAAAATGTAAGACGCCAAGCAATATGAACTGGGCTACTTGACTTTTCTCCCGCTATGGCAATTGTAAAATCAAAGGAAGTCACTTCTTTGCAAAGAGGGAAGACATTGCCTGGGATATTCTCGGTTTAATCATAGATCCAACCCCATTTCTTCGGGTATGACTGTGATTCATAAGTTTAGAGATGGTGCACGAAGTTATCCAAGTGAAAAAGAACTATTGACGCTTTCAGCTTCTCCAAACCAAACCTTGCGAGTTGCTAGGGTTGTTGAAGGGTTTACATTTTGGAGGTCGTAATTTTGGTCTTTTCTAGGTCACATGTCAGGCTATAGATATGGTGTGTTAGGAACCTCCGTGTTGCAGTATTAAGGCAACCAATCTTTTATGTAAATTTTGCAAAAGATATCAACTACATTAGATCCCTAAAGCAAAATGAGGTAGTTAAAATTCTAGACTAATAATATCTCAGTTGTGCTTATCTTTTCAAATGATTTTGAGGAACAACAAGAGAAACGCTAGGTGACCTCAATTTGGATCTCGGGGATGTATGAGTAAATCGGGTTCAAAGTTGGAAGAAAATTTGGTCGCTGCACTTCCTTTGAGACAAAAACAAGATCTCAAGACACTCAAATGATGTTATCTGAAGTTTTTCAACATGCCAAGGTAGCTCAAACATGCCAAGGTGGTTCAAACATGCCATGCAAAGCCTAATGAGCGTAGCCGGATTTCCAGGGCTCCAACATGCCAGGTGGATCAAACATGCCACGTAATAAAATGTACAGCAGGGTTTCAACATGCATGGCTCAAACATGCCACGCTGCCCAACAGCAGGGTTCAAACATGCCACGCGGCCCAAATATGCCAAATTTGGGGTTCTTCAAGATCCCTCTATTGTATCCCTACAAACTCCCCCTACCAAAAAGTCTCCACCTCTGGAGTGCCTTGTTGAGCCTAGGTGGCAGGCTGCCCTGTTTCACCTTGGCATGTTGGAGCCCAGTGGCATGTTGGAACCCACGTGTGCTCGGTCACCTTGGCATGTTTGGATTTCAGGGTGGCATGTTTGAGCCACCTTGGCATGTTTGGAGAATGGTCGAGCCTAGGTGGCACATGTTTGGATTCACCTTGTCATGTTGGAGCCTAGTGGCATGCTGGAGGCACCTTGGGCATGCTGGTTCAGGGTGGCATAGTTGGAGCCACCCTGGGCATGTTGGAGCCTAGGTGGCATGTCTCAACCACCCTGGCACACGCTGGCTCAGGGTGGCATGTTGGGGCCACCTGGGCACAAGCTGGTTTCCAGGTGGACGGGGCAAGGCTCGAGCCACCTCGGGCATGCTGGGAGCCCAGTGGCATGCTGGCTTCCAGGGTGGGAATGCTTGGAGCCACCTTGCTATTGCTGGGAGCCTAGGTGGCATGTTGGGGCCACCTGCTATTGTTGAGCCAGGGTGGCATGTTTGAGCACCTTGGTATTGCTGGTTTCCAGGTGGCATGTTAGCCACCTGGCATAAGTGCTGGGAGCCTAGGGTGGCATGTTTGAGCCACCTTGGCATGTTGGAGCCTAGGGTGGCATGCTCCGTGGGCTACCTTGGCATGTGTTGGAGCTTAGGCATGTTTGAGCCGCCTTGGAAAGACAAATAAAGCCTAGGTGGCATGTTGGGGCCACCTTGGTATATTGGAGCCTAGGTGGCATGTTTGAGCCACCTTGGCATGTTGAGTTTTCCCCAGTCAGCTGAGGTGACCCCGGCCGCCATGTCGCCAAACATTACCACACCATCCCATGAAAAACCAGGGTTGTAATTTCCATTGTTGGTCGGCCTTCCTACTTGGCATATGACATGTCACCTAATTGGAGTGCCACATCATCATATTCCATGTTAACTTGAAGCAAGTGCCCTTACTTTTGAATAAAAGCTCACGCTTTCAGACAAGTGATTCGTGGGGGTCTTTTGCTTGCATTGGTTTGACCGAGCTCATCAAGAAGCCTCGGTTTTGCAAACCAGTGCACTACAACCCCAACATTTGGTCCACTCATGAAAACAACAAGAAAAAAACAAAATACCAATGCGGCTCCAACATCCCAAAGATAACATTCTAACGACATTCTCATTGTATTTACATTAAAGGTCTTGCAAGGTTGTGGCAAACCACCGAAGCCTCATAATTTATTCTGGTAGCAATTTATCATTCCGACCGGTGACCGCTTTCATTTATTGGACCGAAATTATCTTAGGTCAACTTTCTAAATATAAATCACAATGGTTTAACTTTCAAATGTATATCCAGCTCCCTATAAAATGACCTTCAATTTTAGATAATCAAGTAACTATTATGTACAAAATTCTCATTCTCATTCCTATATTAAACTAAACTATTGACCTTTGAGATGTAAATCAGCCTTTATAATTCTAAATTCAATCTTCTTAGCTCATATTGCATAGGGCAATTTATACGGGTAAATTACATATCCGCTCAATCGGTGGTACCCAACTTCATATCATCTAACTTCATGATCATATTTCATTCCCATGAACAAAAACTCAGTTCCATGCTAATGCTTTGAAATCTTCTCAATACAAACAATCATCACATAACCAATCATCATGAGAGATGAACTTTAACTCTAAGTAGCTGGGAGCCTAGGTGCTATGTCACCCAAAATTTGCCAATGTCACCTTGGCAAGATCCCCCTCCCCGAATACTCTTTTTGTGATATTCACTCCACGCGGGGAACTTCCACTGTGCTTAGGATCAAGCATTGAATCCCAACGATGGTGTTAATTGGACATTTGTGGCCCCCGACATTCGCCCATATGTAGCAAGCAACGCAGAAATTTAATGCGGAATCTCGACGTTAGTTGATGTCGCTGATCTAACAAATACTCTTCATAAAGTTTATTGGACATTTTAAATTTTGAACAACATTATCTAATAAATATCACTTATATATAGAGACCCATGTATTCAACTACGAGACACGTTAACCGACTCCTCGATTTTGATCCGTGTCCTATCATTCTATTGGTGTTCAAATTAACAGATTCCTTGCCCTCCAATTTTATTCTCGCTCGAAATGCCAAATTTATTCTCGGTCGACAGCGCCAAATTTTAAGGCTAATGGCTGCTCAAACAAACATGCACTCCAAATATGGCTTAATGGCGTACCAAAATGGCAAATGGCTCCAGCCTAAGGTTCTAATGCCCAAATGGCGGTAAATGGCTTGTTTCATCGACCCCACCGACCGCCATAGTTCATATCAAGTGTGGCTCGCCGCTTTGGAACAGATACAAGGAGTTATGGTTCGCCCTCGATGCAAAACACCGTGAAGCCGTGAGGTTTCGCTGTGCCTTTTTACTGATACAGTGCGCCCAAAGGTATTTCACTCAATAAAAGCAAGGATTAGGGATATATTTGTAGATTTTAGAAGTGGATTTATGCCCATTTATGTTTTAATTTGATTTGCTCGTCAGGGGTTTTTATCACTGAACCAAAGGGAAAATCTTGCTATGTTTGGCCTTGGCTTGTTTCGAAAGTAAATATAACCGTGCTTGCAAAACCGGAGTTACGCGCCGCAAATGTAATTCGCAATGTCGTAAGCACCGTTGAAAGCTCTATTACTCGAGCATTTATCCTATATTTTGTACATAAGACAGCCACATAGATAATCCTCAAGGCTTGTGGGTATGTATGTATAAGTTTGGCATAATCGTGATATTAAAGTTTACAAATATCGGAGTAAGGTTTGAGAGAATGTACTATTAGTGTTAATTTTGTACATGTATTGTAAATATATTTTGGGGTTTCACGCTTCTACGTGAATCCCCCGTAGAATATGCACCCAAAACCAAAGGGGGTTTAAGGGGATTTTAATTTAAATGTGTGAAATGCAATGGTTTATGTTAATAATGTTAATGGTAGTTGTGTGCTGATTGCTATATTAAAATTCCACCCCTTCTAAATTCTAATCCAAAAGTATAGGTAAACTTTTATGGGTCTAAACATTAATTACTAAAACGACACACAACATCAAGACAAACAAATCATTTCCATTGCATACCAAGAGCCGTAGATAATGCAAACAACTCAAGTATAAATGGGCAAAAACAAATAATAATAACATCATAAGGTTTCACTGGTTGGGGCTATGACTTCAATATATGAAGCCGCATTCACTTAGGGAGAAATATGATCGCTGCCTCTTTTAAAAAGGCCAGACCATACTGATGGAAACTCTCCCCGCGTAACTCGAATAGATGAGATGTCCCGCTTGAAGGTTCTCTATAAGCTTACTATAAGCTAATATCATAGCAATGAATCTCATGTTATTTATGAAGGCCAAATTGTTGAGTAGCAATGCTCCTTTTCCCAAGAAGGTCAGCCAAAAACTCATGCCCACACTGAGCATTTTTAAGAGCCTTATTATTCGTGAAAAGAATCAAAATAGGCCATTTGATAATTGTAACATACTTTTCTTCCAACTTAAGAATAAAAACGAACCAGACGCACGGAGTATGGACATACAGGACACTTGAAACACAGAAATATGGACATACAAGAGACTTGAAACACCAAACTCAACATAACAACACTCAAGCAGAGGTAAGAATCAAGCCTCGTGAACTCAATGGACTTTGTTCAGATGAAAGAAACAAACAAATGAGTACAACCTTTACTTCAAATATCAACACCAAAGCCTCACTAATACTCTGACAAAGCATGCAAAGAGAAATTATCAGCTAAGGTGATAATACAAATACAATAGCAAGGTAAAAACATACCGGGATCCGGATCATACAGTGCGTAATCAACCACACACCGTTCCACCAGTTGATCAATTTGTTCGCTTTGTCTCTACAACCTTGACACACAAGAGGTCGCCATAGGAAGCACAAAAGTAACAAAGATTGATTCCCTTCTCCGCATTGTACCCAATCAGATATTTCTTGAGGATGCTTCGTTGGGATCCAAGCCACCCTAACAAGACCATCATACCTCTTTGCCATATGACCTTTTCATCAATTTGTGCCCAAGTGTAGTATCCTGGAATGAATAACCACGTAAACGCTAGATGGCAATCCCGTCTAAGTGAGCAAAGAGAGATTATTCTCGCCTGAAAGTGAAGGTGCACACATTGCACAACAAAGGAAAACGTATCACACCCTGAATTGTTGGAGCTCCAATCCAAACTTTGGTGTCTCCACCGCCAATGAATTTACAATTAATCTCCTATGAGTACACATTGATTTCTCCGCATAAAAGCTCGACTTCATCGTGGAAAGGACAAGAGAGTAAACTTTAGTTTTATGTGAGCTGCTCAACTTTCTAAACTCGCAAAACGTATAGGCACCCAGTGAATTTTACAATTAATCTTCCTATGACTACACATTGATTTCTCGCATAAAAGCTCGATCTTCATATCGAAAGGACAAGAGTAAAACTTTAGTTTTGCGGTGAGCCGCCTTCAACTTCTAAACCGGTAAACGATAGGCACCGAAGAGCAAAGGACCTATGATGCTCGAGGGGCAAAGGGATCTAGAAGAACCCGCCTTGCCTTGCCTTGTCTCGACCGAGTATGCTTCCCAAACCCTATGTTTGAGCCTCTATGAGAAAAAGGGCTTTATGCCGCCATGCACTTGTCGCGATTTTTTTGAATTGGGGTGGCTTTCTTTATAAGCCTCCTCGATCTTAACCATTGAAACAAAATTGCAATAAATTGCATGCAAAAACTTGGTGCACTCTAGATGTACCGATTAGTATGCCTCGCACACTTCATGAAATCATATGAAAACCATGCCAAAAAGTGTATAAAATCACAAAACCCCCGTTATAATGCTACATATTGTTCTAGAAGCATATTTGATGTATGATCTAAATACTATGCTATCCGACATCTATTGCAACTGATAAAGCTCACATTTCTATAGAATTAGGAAAGAATAATGCTTGAATCGATTTGGTGTATGAAAACTAGATGGAAAGAAATGTACATGCATTGCTGTGAACCTATAACTTTTTATTTAACGGTTTTAAACCTTAACCATTGACTATTGATGTAATATTTTGAACATAATGTTTTAATGATAAATGTGGATTGTAATTTACTAATACCTTATGGACTTGTTTGGGTTTGACCTCAAAAGGCTACATGTGTATAGGAAAAGAAAACAAAAAGATTTTTTATTAAAAAGGAATGCATCGCACAATGTTTAATTAGTTAAAATAATACTTTTTATTTTAGAATGTACATGAAAACAACATGTAGATATTCTCTTTACAACAATGTGTCTTTATTTGAAAAGCAATTACATTTGAAAAACAACTAATTTAGAAAACCACATGTAGATATTTGTTAAACCACATGTTATTATTTAGTTAAAACAACACCTCGAAAAAAAACAACTATTATCCACGTGTGGATATTTTGTTAAGCCACATGTTGTATTTTTAGTAAAACAACACTTAAAAAACAACAACTACAATAATTTAAAAACCGCATGTGGATATTCCCTAAAACCATATAAGTTTTTTTATAAAAAACAACACCCCAAAACAACGTGATAGAATTTCTACAATGATCATAATTTTCTGGTGCGACTTTTTATACAAAAAACTACATGTTGTTTCAGCATTTTCTTAACAATACTATGGGTGGTCTTTTAAGTGTTGTTTTTGCGTAAAAACAATAGCAAAACTACACATTGAGCAAATTTTGGGGTTAGTGTGTAACAAAAAAATATGGACACCGGAGAGAAGCCCTCCCGCAAGTAACACCTTTTCCTCCTGCCCTATGTTTTCTTCATACCCTCCAATCGCTCTCTATCTCCTCAACCACCCAACCTTCACCCCAAACCTACTTACTCAAGTATTATTTTCACCTAATATAATTGGATCCTAAAAAAAAAAAAAAAAAAAAAAGAAACTAGCGTAATAACGTCAAAGTTTGAGGCAAGGGATAGGAAGGAAAGATTAAAGCAATGTAGCAGAGTATAGCTTATGAAAGGTCCTTTTGTAGCCCTCAAGAAAAAGGTATCTTCTATCGATATTGTATCTTGTATAGAAAAACAATTGTTATCTAGTCTAGAAGGAAATTAGTCTTAGCCTGCCGCAACAACTTACTACTTCTGTTATGTGTGCCTACTAAGTAACCTAGCGGGCTATTTTTGCATGGCCATATATATATTTGTTCCAAAATTATTCATTTTCACTTGGTAGATATAAATTTATTATGAAAATGAAGTTCTCAGCCATCACATTGTTGTTTTTAATGCAATTTTGTTTACTATGACTTTCTATATTAACGATTTTATTTTTCGCATATACAAAATAGTCCTTTGTGGTTAAAAAGAATGCTTGATGATCAATTGTGTTGGCCTCAAAAACTGATGACTACGGTATGAACAAAATGGGTAAGCATGTGATTTACTAGAATCCTTTAATCTTACTAATTCTTAACGATTGACTAGATACCCAGATCTGGTTGTTATACATGTGCTCAACCGTAATGGGAAACAATGTTGTAGATTGTGAGCCTGCGGCATTGAGATATATCTCATGTTTCCGTGTTTTGATGAAGACGCCAGACTGATCATATGCCACTATCATTTTGCATGAATGCAGCCTTGTGCCAAGCACTTATGGAATGTCCTCCTGTGCTGAAGCTCAATTTAAATTACAGTAAAAGTATATGTAATTGAATGACAAAATTACTGTACCGTTTATTCTGATCTATCGAGGAGCAGTTTCATTATTGACAGTAAACAATTTTGGATGTAGGAAGAGCGGTCTTTGGGTGTGTACATCTCACAAGTCAAAAGGCGTGTCTCAAATGGTTTGGATCATGAATGTCTAGCAGCTAAAAGCATATGGCGCGCTGGACATAATCGCATAATCAAAGGTTTTTACGTGAAAGCAAGAATAAGAAGAAAAAGCGCGTTTGGGTTGAGTGGAGGCATCAAGAGAGACTAATGGATGAAGTGGAAATTGAGCCTAAGAGGCCTTTGGGGACGGTCAAAAGAAAAACTCGCGGGTAGGGATTTAAAAGATAAGATAAGATGATTTTTACGCCCACGGAACCCAACGGGTTATGGGATCGCCATATGCAAGGGCACAGCCTCTATCTAGAACCTCGGGACTAGGGCCCCATCACCAAAACACACAACTAAATACAAAAGGCTACCAAGAATAAGATAAGATAATGTTACCCGAAGTGGTAAATTTATGTTTCTAAAACATTCAGACATAGCCAGCCCAAGGATTGAAGCGCCATTGATCTAGAATAATTGCTAGCGCCACCGCATTAATCCCATTTCCATTTCTTTTGCAGATGGGCTGCCCTCACCTTGCAGAGTTCCTCCTTACTGCTACACACTGAAGAGGAGAGTCCTCCCACCGAGAAATCATTAGTCCTCTGAGATGGTTTTCATGTTGAAGAACATGTTGCTGAGATGACCTTTATTCCTAATATCTCAATTATATTGTATGGATGGTCAAAATGCCTTCTCGCTATCATAGTCTGCTTCAGCCATTATTCACATCAGTAAGAAGCGTTTCTAGCCAAGAAAAATGGATAATGGGCGACCCGTGACCTCTTTTGGGTATGTATACATTGAGTTAGTAAAGTGTAAGGACGGCATCTCACAAAATTTCTAGCAATTGTGTAATGATGCTCTTCAAAGAGTGATCTTTCCAGATGCTTGCGTTTGAATAGGTGGTACCGGGATCCATAAGGGTGGCAATCGTGATGATGTGCGAATTACAGGGACTATTCTAGTTAGCAATGCATTTGCTAAGTTGTTTGCTTATGCTTGAACACATAAGCAAGATTTCCACTTCCTGGGCAAACTAAAAAGATATGCGCGGGTCACAAAGGTGTTTTAGGAAAAAGAACATCTCTAATGCTGGATCACTTTGTCACACTAAGAGTTATAATGTGAGGGGAAAAGGCCAAGGCAACAAAAGATTCTTGGCATTCATAGACCTCAAAGGCATTTGACGTGGTTAAAACGATCAGATTTGGCTGAGAGGTCGGGAATGGCTACGGTGTTCCGTGATGAACTTAGACAAGCAGCTTGCTTGCCTTTACAAAAAGGTATTAGTTGAGCTTTCCCCTTTCATGGTGTCATGAGAAGTTGGAGAACACATAGGGTGAAACAAGGTTGTCCGTGTTCTACATTATTTGGGCTCTTATTGATGAGTTAGAAAATTGGATGGAGAGACTTGGTGGTATGGGTGCTCGTACTTTTGGTAGGTATGTATTACGATTTTGCTATTTGCCGATGACATTGTGCTTATTTCAAAAACTCCAAAGGGGACTCCAAAAGACATCTTGATGTCTGCGCATTTTGTTTAGAAAAGAGATGCAGGTTAACTGTGCAAATCAAAGGTTATGGTTTTTGAGTAAAGATGACACAAGATTTACTATAGAGGATTTGCTTTGGAAAAGTGGTAAGCACCTACAAATATTTGGGACTGGGAGGTAAGCAACAACCATAGGTGGACGGCCGTAAACGCGTTTCCGTGGGGATGCGTTGCTTTTTATAGTATGTTGCATCAATGTAAATCAATAACTTTGAGTATTGAAATTACGAAGGCTACCTTTGAGGCAAAAAGTTGTCAAGAGTCTTGCATGGGAGCCCCGCTTGGGGGACCGTGACTCTCTGTAAATGTCGGAGTGAAATTGAAAAGGTACAAAAGAGGTTTTTGCTTAGTGAATTGAGCCAAAACCTCAAACTCCATATAGTATGCCGTTGGTTGAAGCCGTGGTTTTTCTTCCATTTGAAGTTGAAGACTGCAGAACCATCACATATGTGAATAGGTTCGTTTTGATGATGATAGATTTCCGTTGCCTTGAGCAATCTAGGACAAGGGATGGTATTACAGGTCAAGATGGTGCTGCTAAGGTGGCTTAACGCAGATACATGGCCGGCGTCACTTTAACTATAAAGAAGTTTATGCATGTGAAGATCAGGTGTTGGATAAGTTGTGGGAGACTTTTGATCCTCAAGAGATGTACAGTTTATTTTATATGGAAGAAATAAATGGCCGACGCTTATGAAGAACAACCTTATTTGCTATCATATGTGCTAGAAAAATCATATGTTGATTTCTCGCTAAGACCGCCATCCCCATGCCTTGCATATAGAAAATAGACTCCGTACAATATACCACACAGAGATATTGCTTGGGCTAGATCCAAAGTGGTTGAAACCGAAAGCAAACATACCTTCTAGAATGCGCCTATGAGCATGTTAGGGCCACCATGTTATCCATGCAGCTACCTTTGGAGTGAGCTTTGGAGACCACTACAAGAGTCTTTAAGTACACGATAGCAATACGTAACTGAACGAAGTACAACAA